>JAOYMZ010039914.1:0-15357 GCA_025802335.1 Pinguicula primuliflora | reverse complement strand
TTGGTGGTATAAATTGTAAAAATGTATGAATTTTACAAATTTATAATTTTAGAATTAATATTACGGCGGCTTCGCCGCAGAAAAAATCTAAAATCCTATCCCCTAAACCCAAAAATTAAACCCAATAAACCCTAGGGCTAAACCCAATAAACACTAGAGCTAAACGGCCAAAAAAAAGGCCGAAAACAGAGGGAGGTGCGCAGGGGATGCCCCAAAATGTCTCCTATCACATTTTCGTTTGTTTTATGATACATTCCTATTCGATAGATGTTCCTTACCAGACATGCAACTTAATGACAAAGTGGCTTCGCAGCCATATTAATGCAAGATTTGATTACTGTTGCAACTACTGCCTTTATTGATGGTCCTAAACGGAAACCGAAAAACTTGTACCAATTCTCCACCACCCCGTTGATTTGATGGAACAGTCTTAATTGAAACTGAAGTGGGAATTTAATGGGGGCCGGAGAGATGGATATGGTAAGTATGGTAATTTTGTATTAATCTTTCTGTATATATGTTTACATGTATTTTTGGATCTCAATTTGAGCTATAGACAATACATAGACTTTCTACATCATTCACTAAACCTATACTGGAGGCCCAATTGACCAGTATTTCTTACCTACCAAAAAAAAATTGACCAGTATTTCTCAGGCTCAACCAAATTCGCAAATGGTTGAGAGTATCTATCATATAACAAAAATTGCTTGAACTTCTACTAATGGATTTCGAGTTCAAGCAACATCAAGAGCATTTGACAAGGCCTAGGCGGAGTGTAGGTCCCGAGTTTAGTCAAAAATGTAAACTATCGAATATTGATGAAGAGCGGTACAACCCAACTTACATCTATGATTGCAACCATAAACTTCCCCCTTCCATCCCGTCTGCCATTATTTTTATTCGGCTTTGTTAGACCAATACATGGCAAATGGGTTGGTTTGACTTTCGTGGAATATACAGCATAGAGTAGAATCAACCTAAACTCATCCCCACCCTCTACTAAAATATTCCACCGTTGCCCTGCCCTTTACATGGAGTTAGGCCTATTAGTCAGGCGGTAAATTTATCGATTGGCCACTTATTGTTATTGATCGATTTTGGTCGGTAACAGGAAAATGGTTACCGGAATTGCTATTGCCGGGTATCGGTAATCGTATCGGCGTTAGTCGGTAATTCGGAAATGCGGTTACCAACCTGATTTTTTTTTAAAATTTGGCAGTAAAATTGTCTTGATTTCATTGAAAATTTTAAGAGGGTGTATCTTTGCGCTCAGTTACCCATTTAGGACGCATTTTTTTATTTGGCGATCAGCAACATCGGATTTGCAGAAAAACGACTCTAACTATATCGAGGGTGAATTTTACGGATCAACGGCAACTTTGAATTATATGAACACGTGGTAAACGACATCGGATTTGCAATTTATGAATAGCGGACGACTTATCTCAATCAGTGTTCGAGAAGTCGCCTCGACGATAAGTCGCCCGAAACCTCGTTGGCGACCCGTTTTGGGCCTAATCGGTGTGGCTGGGCAGCCGTGTGGTGAGGCGGCCGCCCTGGCCGATAAGTTGACTGCCCTGGCCGATAAGTTGGCCGCCCCCGGTCTGTACGGCCCAAAACGGCCAAATTTCAAATTTTTGTTAAATTTTCTCTTCATTTTTCATTTAAAACGCCCAAATTTCATTTTTTTGTACTTTTCAAGTTCTAACCTAACGCAGCTAACACAAAAAAAGTTCTAATCTAACGCAACTAACCAAAAAAAGTTCTAACCTAACGCAACCAACAAAAAAAAGTTTGAGTCGGATCATGAGGCTGAGAGTGAGACAGGCCGACGAAGAAGAAGACAACCTATAGAGATTAATGATGAAATTTGATATCTAAACTATTTGAATATTATTTTGCAAAACTTTGACTTCCTTTTTAGTGTATTTTTGTATTCTATTTATGTTAAACCTTTTTTATATATTTTTTTGATTAAAAAAATTGGGAGAATGGGTTGCACTGGTCGACCGACTAGTCGGCCGATTAGTCGGACAAGTCGTTGGGCGGCCGGGGCCCAACCCGCCTCTGCCGCCCGACTTCTCGTACACTGATCTCAATGCAGGCTTCAGGCCGATATGGCTTGTCCAAAATACCCATATGACGCCTGATTTTTTGACCTAATGGGGCCCACATGCTTCAAATTACAAGTATGCATTGGTTATTAGTAATTAAATATAATAATTTGTGTATAATATATACTAATTAAATATAAAATTACCATCTTTAAAAAAATCCTAGCATAGAGGACGATCTAGAGCGATGCGAACCCAATTTTTTTCTTTATTTTCTTGAACCCCTATACCGGAAGTGCAAAACAGAAACTGTAAAAGGTCCATGGTTTGTGGTTTCGAAAGCAAACAATAGAAGAATTAATATTGGGTTCTGTAATATTGATGAACTTCATTTCGTCAAGCCCATACTCGACCACGGTAGAAGGTCCACCACTTTTTTTTGATAATTTCTATAACCCCTTACCGGCCGAAGTTGGTTGGTAAGCGATTTTCTCTACCGGTAGAGAGTACCTGTCGGTACAGTTACCGACCGGATTGGTATCGATATACCGATAGTCCGATACCGAGCAACACCCCTACATGGAGTTCCTCTCTTCTTAAATCCTTCCTTTACGAATAACTACCCCTTCCCCAATCTATCATCTAGGATGGAATGGCTGCATGAGGAAAAAAAATATCAAATTGGCGAGGGAGGGGCCACCCAACTACATGTTCCAATTTGTTTCTTGAAAAAGAAACTTAGACAATGTTGATGCATGCCTACATATCCTCACCAAACCGTAATTAGTTTTTGGCGTAAGGGAGGTTAGGTCGCACCAAAAGTTTGAAAGTATAGGCTTTACTGAATTACTGGAAACCTAAACCAAAAGATTAAGCTAGTTTAAAAAGCATAGGTCTTTTTAGTTATAAAATCTGGTCATTTGTTGTCTGAGGAAATGAATTTAAAATTAGTTTTTTAGGTGAGGTGAGGGAGGTGAGGTCACATGTGTAGTGTGAAAGGGTAGGCTTTACCAAATTAGTGGACCATCACATCATAGGTTTGAAAGGGTAGGCTAATTGCTGAGTCAAACTATTTTTTTGCATTAATTTTACACCATTTTTTTTTATGTACCAACACCTGATTGGGTAAGTTTATGACCCACTTCTTTTAATCACCCACTCACATGATACCACATAGAACATAGTGTGAAAATAGTGTGTTTCAAATAGTATGTTTCAAATAGTGTCTTATATCATTTTCCCAAATTACTCGACCACAGGCAATGGCCGATGTACAAATTTATTAAAGAAGCATGATACCAATATTAAGTATATACTTTTCAAAAAATATATTAGCAATTATTTTTGGATAATTATATTATTATTTAAATATAAAAATTTGAAGGTTAGTGTAAACTCTAGTTGCAAAAGTTTTCTAGAATAATCGCTTGCTAAAAGAGAAAAAAAATTAGATTGAAAGTGTATCATTTCTTAAAATCATATCAAACTATGTAATACAAATAAGATCATATTGGGGCCGAATTGCTGTTGCATGTGTTGCGTGATTTTCCTTGGAACGCATGCATTGGAGGATTCTTTTCCCTAATATACCATACTCATTTTTCCATCCTTCGACGATGATACATTGGTTTTCCTCATTACTATTATCTGTAATTTCGTAGGAATTCATGGCTGTAGCCTGTTGGAAGTTGTGGACGAATAGGAATGAAGAAGCATTCCAAGGAAAGTTAAGCTTGACGTGGGTCTTCCCATCTCAATCTGAGCCTACATACAAGCACCTTGCGTGCATGGGCGTTCCAGAACCAGGACATTTCTCCAGGGGCTCGTGCGCTCGCTCAAACATCTCCTCAGCTTCCAGTTAATTATTCTCCAGGGAGAGTATGTTGTGGCTTTTCTAAAACTGTCTGCGGTAGAGTTATAAGGGATAGCCGTCGTAATTGGATGGTTGGTTTTTCGAACCACCCAGGGATATGCTCGGTGTTAATCAGTGGCGGATCCTGGAGGTCTGACTAGGGGGTGCGTTTTACATAGAATGCAAATTCTGTGGTCTAAATAGGGGGTGCGGGGCAGTACATGTCCAAGGGAAAAAAAATTTAGGGGGTGCAAGTGCACCCCCACGCCCCAGTTGGCTCCGCCACTGGTGTTAATGGGCAATCCTCCATGAGCTTCGTTCGGTGCATGCCCTTGGGTTCCTCAATGTCACTATTTACTCAGATAGTTTGTCAATCGTTAAGATCATTTCGGGACACACTCCCAATGTTTTGAATTCCGCATTACAAACAAATAATAATAATAATCCGCATTACTACTCCATTGTATCTATTTCAGCCACACTTCCTTTATATGAAAAAAATAAGATCACAAACAATCTATACAAAATAAAATCAACCATTTTCCTAAAAATAAAAATTCTAATAAAAATTGTCATCTTTTATTAGTATGTTAGTAAAATTGTAATATGTTATACATATTATAAAGAAAAAAATCTATATAATATTTTATAACATATAAAATATTATATATAATTTTTTATTATTGGGAAAAAGGGTGGTGGATTTTTAAGGAGGGCACAGTCCTTCCCCCTCCGCCTTAACAAATTTGCTTCTGACAGTAGGAGACCTAAACAAAAAGATCAATGAAACTAACCCTACTTTGGATCACCAAGTTAGTCCTTTACACATACATTTGGTCTTGTCCTTATAGCAGGGCTAGATTCCAATCCAGACAGAGTTTATAGTCTAGAACCTTTATACTGGACTATCTCGCCATTAGTTTTTGAGGAGTCCCGAATGGTGGAAACGGACAATAACATACAATAGGTCAACAATAAGAAAACAAAGAAAACAACTGAGAAGAAGAAGAAGAAGAAAGACGCAATAAAAATAGTAGACCTAAATAGCTTTATAACTCCAATAAGCTGGAAACTCCTCCAATATATTACTCAGATGACATTCTAGATCTTGTTGGAGATGCCTCCCTCCTTTGTGATTAAGCTAGCTTTATTGACTTTCAAAACTATTATCTGGTTTGTATGAGATATTCATTCTTAATAATATAAAAAATTTAACGAAAAAAACAGTATGCTTAAGGTAAAACTAGTTGCTAAAGGCTTTAGCCAACGTGAGGGAATTGATTTCAATGAAATTTTTGTTCCTTTTGTCAAATTTAAAACAATTCGTATTCTGCTCTCACTGGTTGCTTGCTGTGACTTAGAATGTGATCAATTGGATGTTAAAACTACTTTTCTATATGGTAAATTAGATGAAGAGATTTTTATGCAACAACCTTTAGGTTATATTGATAAGTCTAAACCTGATTATGTCTGTTTGCTAAAGAAGTTTTTATATGACCTTAAATAGGCACCCAGACAATGGTACAAACGTTTTGACTCATTCATAACAAGTTTAGGTTTTATTCGAAGTCAGTTTAATAACTACTTTTATTTTCTGAACAGTGAACATACGACTGTCTATTTGTTGTTTTATGTGGATGACATACAGTCATTAGTGAATCCAGACTTGAGATTGATAACTTGAAACAGAAATTGAAGTCTGAATTTGAAATGAAAGACTTAGGTATAGCTAAGAAAATACTTGACATGGAAATTGAAAGAAATAGAGTCGCTGGTAGTTTGAAATTGCATCAGTATGGTTATATTCGAAAAGTGCTAAATAAATTTGATTTTTCTGAAGTTAAAACAATATCTGCTCCTATTGATTTCCCTCGTTGCACCTCTTCTCTAACATAACCCTTAATGGTGGGTCTGAATATTGTGCAATTGTTTGGAGACTTCAGTATTTGCTCCTCACTCATCCGGATGTTGCTTATGCCGTGGACATGACGTTACAATTTATGCAACGTCTCGCTACCGCGCGGGTGATTGTTAAGCATTCTCTATGATATCTCTATGGCATGGCCGCACGAGTGACTTTGGGACTCATCCCCATCGTTTTTTAAGGCAATTTTTTGTATTATTGAAATTGGAACATGGTACACATATTTACATTTGTACACGAGCTTTTTGATAGCCCAAATTTGACTAATTGCAGCCTTTCATCCTTGGTCTATGACATTCGGCCGTCGTTTCCCTCCGATTTCCGGTTTTGTCATCCATCTTTGTAGTCTGCCTGTGAATTGATCATGATTTTGAGTTGCTTCACACTTCATCCAGTTTGCTTTCAACCATGCCCAGGTTTGTGATTGGATATTACGAACATCCTCTTCACTTGTTCTGGTTTTTCCTTCGAAATATTTCTGATTTCGTCTTGTCCAGATTTCCCAGCACGTCGCAGTCCGGATCGATTTCCATGGTTCCATTGCTATTGCATCCGGTTGCAAGCTCATAGCGCGTCCAATGTTGGTAAGTGATCGGAGTTTTCAATTCCCACCCACTTATACACTTTTTGCCATAGATCCTGAGTCCTTGCGCAGGTTGTGAATAAGTGTGTTCATTTTTAGGTTCTTCCCCACACAAGTAGCACATTATTTCTTGGTCAGCATGGATGATTCCCTTCTTCTGTAAGTTCTCCTTTGTTGGCTGTCGATTTTGAAGCATCTTCCATATGAAAATGTTTATGCTTTTTGGTGCTATTGCGCAGTTTGCTTTGCATAATATCTGTTTTTCTTCCGTTGTCCAATGTCTTGTTTCTGATTCATGATGTGTAGGTAGCTTTGCTTCACAATGTAGCTTTGTTGCTTGTTGAGTAGAATTTCCCAGCAATCATCCTTGTTTTGTTGCATAGTAGCTTTGGATAGATCTTGGAGCATATTATGTAGCATCTGCTCATCTAGATCATCTAGGTTTCTTGTCCAGGTCCAATTATTCCATAGCCATTCATTGTTGGTCCACAATCCCATTTCCTGCATGGTCTTGTTTTTGTTTCTGGATTTGCGATACAGTCTTGGGTAGATTTCTACTAGTGTGTGTTCTCCAAGCCACAACTCTTCCCAGAATAGGGTGCTGTCTCCTCTGCCCACCTTGAGTTGCCACAAGCTTTGATGTTCCTGTTGTTCCAGTGTTTTTGATATTTCCTGCCACCAACTGGAATGCTTTTACTTCTTGATTCTTGTTTCGTATGTGTACTCTGCATTTGTTTTCAGTAGCCTTAGCTTTCCAATCTTCAAACCTTGCTTGCCTCCGTATCTTGATTTGATCACAGCTTTCCATATTGGTTCTTCTTTCTCTACTACTAATCTTGAGCTCCATTTGCCTAGCATTGCAGTGTTGAACGCCTCCAGATCTTTAATACCTAGGCCTCCTGCATTGACAGGGTTAGTAATTTTCTGCCATTTAATCCAATGTACCTTTTTGTTGTTTTTTCTCTCATTCCAGAACAGTTTTTCTGGATTCTCTCAAGGGTTTGAATCACAATCCTAGATGCACGGTATAAGGTGAAATAGTAACATAGTAGACATGTCAAGATTGAGTTAAGAAGGACAGTTCTCCCACCTACCGTTAGTGACTTGCTCTCCCAATTCTCAAATTTTTTCTGGAATCTATCAATTACTCTCCTAATTTGACGCTATTTGCACACTCCTGCCATGTTGGCATCAATTCATTAGACATTTCAGCGTGGGCCAAGTTGGTGTTAAAAAAACACCCACCTGCCATCCAATGAACTCATACCACATGACAAGAGTGTCTGTGAAGGAGTGTCATATATGACAACCCGTTTATCTGTGTAGTACCCTATATTTTAGAATTCAAAAAAGCAGAAAATGTTTGCCCATTCCTCTACAAAGGTTGATTACTAGGTGGCTGCTACTGCTGCTTCTAAGCCTGATGTTGCTACTGCTACTTCTAGCCTAACAAGAGGCGGTTTCCATTATTGTTTCTTCCCTTTTTATTTTGATGGACGTGAAAGTGCACATTGTTTGCAAGGTGAGTCCTAAGTCATATCAACAGGGAGAAAGTGAACTATCCACTAGAAACTCAAAGAAAGACACTAGTTATCTAGATTCAAAGATTGGTTGGTTTCAACTATCTACTATGAACTAAACTTAAACTACAACTAAAGGGCAATACACAAAATCTGGTTGATGGGAATGATTGATCAGGATCAAATGAAGAAAATAACAAAAGAACACACAAGATTTAACGTGATTTGGCTTTGAAGACTATGTCCACTAGGAGAAGAATCAATCCACTACGAACAAATATGTTGAGATACAAGGGAGACACAGAGAAAAGCTCTCAGCTCTCAGGCATAGAGTCACTACTCAAGTCTATATCTTTATATCAACTACCCTTCCCTCTTAACCCTAATGGTCTAAGGGGTTGCATATTTATAAGAAGGAAATCTAATACAATTAGATTTCTATCTGGACTATTAATCCAAGTCACATTAAAATTTTAACTAATATAAAATTCTAACAATCATCCACTGACTTGAATTCTCTCTCATCATATATGAACTTGTTCTCCTTCTCTTTCTCCAAGCACCCCCTTGAGGTGCAACTCAATGATGGGTCTAAATCAAGTCCAAGGCTCGCTTGAACTTCCCAATAGAAGATGACTTCATCGTCTCACCTGTAGGGCTAACAGGCTTCACAGCAACAACAATATCATACTTTCCTCGACCACTGACCAAAAGCTCACTTTCTTGTGTTTACTCAAAACACCAGCTACAGTCTCTACATTGGGCAAACTTTTCTCACCAAGAGAAGATCTCTTCACTACCCATCTTTTTGCACATTCAATGTTATAGCCAGAGTTATACGTCGATCTTGGAGCAACAACTGATTTCTTAACGGTAGACCCCTTCAACACATAGGTCTTACAAACTTTATGAGCTTTCATTTCTACTAAAGCACCCTTCAGAACTTTCAAGACACCATCTCTGCCAACATACCTATGACCACAGCTATCCAAGACAGTCAGAGAAATAAGATTTATACCAATAGCAAGAACATATCTCACACCAGCCAATGTCATAATTATACCATCATACATCTTGATCTTGACAGTACCAACTCTAGTAACTTTGCAAGGTTGCTTACTACCCAACATCACAAATCCTCCGTTAATCGGTTAAAATGAGGAAAACCACTCCCTACGGAGACATATGTGAAACAAGCATGCAAAATTTAGAATCCATCCTCAGTTACATTTCGTACTATCTTCACTCACAGCAAGAGCATCACCATAATGGTTATTTTCAACTTGGTTGATCTCATTCACGGTCTTATACTTGATCTGAGGGAAACGACATTGGGCTTTAAGATGCCATTCTTTCCACATCTTCAATAACTTCGACCTTCTTTTCTTGACTTCGTTCATGATCTATTGCCACTTGACCCTTTCTTAGAAGATCTTCCTCTAACAGTTAACAACTCGTTATCATGGCCATCAGAGAGCTCCTTATCAAACATCTCTTTCGGGGAAAGAGCTACTTTAACTTCATCCAACTTCAGTGACTTATTACCATAGATATGAATCTCACGTACGTGTTTGAATGAAGGAAGCAGTGACCTAAGCAACGTCCTCATCATCATACTTGACTCCCATATTAGCCAAATCCATAACAATAGAGGAATACATATCAATATGCGCACATATTGATGTACCTTCCTTCATTGTAAGGGAAACATACGATGCTTAGCAACCAACTTCGAAGTAAGTGACTTTGTAATATACAGAGTTTTTAGCTTATTCCACAGGTCTTTGGTGGTCTTTTGATAAAAAACTTCACGCAATACCTCATCAGATAAGCATAACTGAATATTGGATAGTGCCTTCTCATCGATCTTCATCCACTTATTCTCATCCAAGTCACCAGGCTTCTTTACCTCACCCAAGTCGAAAGGCTTTCCCAAGATAGCCCTCTGCATACCACTCTGTGTCAAGAACGCTCTCATCTTGACTTGCCACATAATGAAACTCATACTCGGATCATATTTTACAATCTCAGCTTTCAATGCCATAGCACAATAAACCTAAACAATTTTGTCTCAAGAAATTCAACAAATCTCAAACCCCTTTTTCTTTTAGTTTTTCCTTGAACAAATACTATTCACCTGAAAAATACTATTCGCTTGCCGAAATCACTGTTCCTCATCCAAAAAATGCCAAGTCAACGAAAAAAATCATTTTGTCCTTATCAGGACTTGTCGGAATAACTATTTTTAAAATCACGACAAATTCAATCAGAAAATTTACTATCCAAATCGGACCCTTTCAGCCAACAATTGCATAACAAAACCTACCGGGCTTTGTTCTCCACTGAATGAGCTTCGCGTTGGTATCTCCAATTTCAAAATCCGACTTCAGAATTAACGGGAATTGGCCGAACAAGTTTCAACAATTTGTCTACTATTTTCTTTTCTTGAAACTTCGATTGCGATTTATAATAGTCTCCAGGCACATTCTGGCATTAGCACCTCAGAACATTTTGTTCATCTTTGGATGGGCTTCAAGCCGGTATCCTCGGATTTCAAATCGACGATGGTCAACGCGGCAATCAACGATCAATGGTGGCAGTCAACAGGAATTCTAGGGTTTTGCAGATTTATTATTATTTTTTAAATCTGTGAACAGCTTCAATCACGAACCTCAGCTCCGATACCATTTGTTGGGGATAATTGATCATGATCGAATGAAGCAAACAATAAAAGAACACACAAGATTTAATGTGCTTCGGCCTTGAAGCCTACGTCCACCAGGAGAAGATGAATCAATTCACTATGGACAAATATGTCGAGATACAAGGAAGACACAGAGAAAACTTCTCAACTCTCCGGCATAGAGTCACAACTCAAATCTCTTTCTATCAACTACCTTTCCCTCTTAACCCTAATGGTCTAAGGGGTTACATATTTATAAGCAGGAAACCTAATACAGTTAGATTTCTATCAGGATTACTAATCCAGGTCACACTAGAATTTTAACTAACGTAAAATCATAACACTGGTCATGAGCATATCAAACTAACAAGCACATTCTAAACTATCCACACACAGCAAACTGGCAGCAAAGAACAACAAAGAGAAGTTCCTTTGATGGAGGTGGCTAAGGCTTTGGAATTGCACTTCTTCATTAGCTTATCTTTATGAATTTAACTTCCTACTAATTCTTAGCTATGTCTCACTACAGAACCTAGTAAAGCTAACACTCTCTCGAGCTGCTAGCTTTTCTACCAAGAATGCACAAAATTATACCTCTAGGCCTCGCCTGCAACACCCTTGTGAACAAGCTTGGTTTTAGGTGTGTTCTTATTGTGACACTGCAAGTTAGGGATTGTCTCCCAAGGACGGCGGTGTGTGTTATGTTTTTGACAACCAAGAGAGAGTCCTCTCGGTCCAAACCCGTGGCTATAAGATATAAGTGAAAACATGGCCATTGCAAACACTTATACTTCATAA
Source organism: Pinguicula primuliflora (assembly GCA_025802335.1). Lineage (NCBI taxonomy): Eukaryota > Viridiplantae > Streptophyta > Magnoliopsida > Lamiales > Lentibulariaceae > Pinguicula > Pinguicula primuliflora. The sequence continues at coordinate 3,940 of JAOYMZ010039914.1, read as the reverse complement.
ATCAACACAAAACATGCAACATAAACTTTCTTCAGCCGGAAAATAAGAACGATATCAAATAAGCTAACATAAGAAGCCTCATCTGAGCTTAAGCTGCACATCTCAGCTTATGCCTGAAGCATGAGCTATGTAGTTCAATATAGAATAAAGAAACACCCCCATCCCAGAGGTAGAAATGGAGAAAATAGCTATGCACGCCAACTGCTACTTCTCTCCGGCCAGTCTGTGTTGTTCTCGTATTTTTTGCATAGATCCCAGATGCAAGCTGATAATTGTCTTCTATCAAATGAAGTAGGTTAAGGACTTGATGGGCTTTCTCGTATAAAAGTTATAGGTCATTTGGCCCAGTAAGATTCAAGTTATGCACTCTCCAAATTGCTGCGAGATTTTCCCTCTCTTGCTAGTTTTCGCAAAGCTTTTTTTTTTCCTGATTCCAGAATGAGCATTGTTTTGTCTCCTCATGCACGGACCAGATTTAGCTCCAGAATGAGTTGGGCTTGGTCCTGATCAATTGTTCACCTATATAAGCCCAAAACAAAATAAAATAAAGCACAAGATACCAAGTTCACTTATAAAAGCACATGAAAATTATCATTAAAACTAGACCATTATTGGCCTTATCAATCGCCCTAAATCTAAAGTATGCTTGTCCTCAAGCATAGGAGCAGTGCATGTAATGAAACGGGTCACTCAATGATCCAGACCCAAGATGTTAATAAGGATAACCTCAAATGAGTGTGTAGTGACTAGTCCATATGTTTTGTGGGTGTGAGTGTGGAAAAGGCTCAAATAGTCAATCTTTTCTTATCTTATCTCTGTTTAAGAGGTGAATTGGTGAGTCTAATACTCATATAGATAAGATCAGCTTGGTTTCAGGTCTCAAAAGAATGTATCAAGTACATTCATGAAGATACAAGCTCTTCTAGTAGCTCATTTTTGCTATACTTTGCTACTTCATACCTTCATTACCATCCTGTATGTTCATTAGAGCCTCTTTAGTCCTTCATCAGTCTTAGGTACCTAAATTTAAGTTACTTTCTTGGTTAAAGTCTCAACTCCACCCTCTCTTTGCATAGGTAAGTGTTTGGGCGAAGGGGTGTTGACATGGTGTAGTTGAAAGCAGATCTTAATAAACTCTCATGAAAACAAGGCTCAATGTGAATAATCAGACTGTACTCTAATCTCTCACTTAGAGTGGGATAATGGTGACTTGATGATTCATAGATTCTGAAAGTTCCAGATCCTGTTTGTGTAGCAACAACCTTCTCTCTGCTCTTGCTGCTGGTTTTGTGCTGCCAAAACTGTTTTTTTTTCTTTGACTTGATTAGGGCCATCATTTGTTGCCCTTTGGCAGTTCTTCTGCTCATCTGATGGTTGCAGTGGGGTGTTTATTAACCAGAAATAAGTTGTGCAGTTGTCAAGCCACCCCAAATCTACTTTTTGCTTGTAATGATACTTCACTTTCTGAGTAGTTAAGTTGCTTGTTTCGCTGTCTTTTTTTTTTCCGTTTAACTCAATTGGATATCTTCTTTTGTGTTGTGCACATTAGCCATGAATCATCCAAACCATAATTCCCTTAATCAGATGAAAGGTAAAGTCAGTTTCACTCATTTCCCTCATTCAGCTTGTAATGTGGGCTGAGTTTCAAATATAAATTGCACTAGAGCCAAGATTTCACTGAAACTCAGGCACTTCCACCTTAAATTCCCTATAAAGGTCTAGTTATGGTCATCTCTTTTTTGATTAAGCATCTACAGGAGTTATCTGAACAGTCATCCAAAAACAATGGCATAGCAGAAGTGATAACACTAAGAAATTTAATAGATCATGAACATGTTGAGGATGATTTAGTGCATTTCAGCAGGTGAACAGGACATTTAACAGTTCAAGGAGAAAGACAAAGCAAGTCGGATGATATATCAGTCACACTCCCACCCCAAATCTATCAGGAACTTTCCCTCAAGTGACAAAGACAGGATGCAATGCAATGTAGTTCAAACAGAGTTAATAGATGAAGCTCAGTATTAGATTGACACAACCTGTTGTGAATATTGGTGCATAACTTTCTTCTTTGGGCTTGGATTGATGTGAGACTTGGCACCCTCCTTTTCACTCATGGATGAGTTCTTCATCTCGACAAGGCAGTGCCATTGCTCAATTTCTTCAGGTTTCTTCAATGTTGGAGATACTTTGACAGCTACCTCCTCCTTATCAACTGCTTTTGCTCATTTTCCTTCTTTTCTTCCACTGCTCTCTCAACTTCTTCTTCTTTCTTCATTTCATTTGATGCTTGAATGAATGCGAAGGCTTTTGGGTTTCTTCCAATACTTTCCCACTCCTCATAATGCTAGATTGAGAACATTCCTTTGGGATCACCTCAGTATAATGGGGCAATGCATACTCCTCCTCCTCACTCACTTCCTTGGTCAGCTTCTCAATTTGAGCTTCAAAATTCCTTGTTGCAACTTGATGTTCTTGCTTGAACTTAACTGAGGATTGAGCAATTTCTGCAGTTATATCCTGAATGGCTTGGATTTGGTCCTGAAAATCCTTCTAGCCTACAACCAAGAAGCACCTTGATTATTCCATGGACTTGGCCGATAAAAATTTTGTTGCTGTTTTTAGCCACCTAGAGCTGCTCCATTGGAATGTCATCCGTTTGAGAGTCATTCTTCCGTAGGGTTGAAGACCACAATATGTTGCAAAACTTGGTTGCTGGCCCAACAAAGCCATGGGTTGCTGAGATTGTAAATGCTTCAATCAACTCTTGCAAAGATGACTTCATAACTTCCATCAGATCATCCTTTTAGCCTGTTGCTGCTCTTCTTAAAGCCCTCAGATATCTTGGTGTCAACTGTGCTGCAGAGACATGAATTTCACCATGTGGTTCACTTATGCATTCCTGCAACACAACTAAAAGGAACAGACTTAAACAGATCACACACAGAAACTAAAAGAAAACCAAAAAATACATCAGTTATCCTAGGCGGTTGCTACTGTTTCTTCTGAGCCTAATGTTGCTACTGCTACTTCTAGCCTAACATGACGAGGTTTCCATCATTGTTTCTTCACTTTTTATTTTGATGGACGTGCAAGTGCACACTGTCTGCAAGTAATACTAGGGTGAGTCCTAGGTAGTGTTTGAGAATGCGTTAAGCGCCCTTGAAGTGTTTACGGATCTCGGAATGCCCAGGCCGCCTAGGCGGTGCTCAGCCGCAAGGAGAAAAAAAGAAAAATTCTTTTTTTTTCTTTTTTTTTAAAAGCTGCCAGCCGCTCCCGAGTGGTGAATTCTCGAACATTGGTCCTAGGTTATATCCACAGGAAGAAAGTCAAACTATCCACTAGAAACTCAAAGGACAACACTACTTAGCTAGATTCGAAGATTTGTTAGTTTCAACTATCTAGTATGAATTAAACTTAAACTACAACTAAAGGGCAATGCACACAACCTGGTCATGAGCATATCAAACTAAGAAGCACATTCTAAACTATCCACACCAGCAAACTGGTAGCAAAGATCAGTAAAGAGTAGTTCCTTGGATGGAGGTGGCTAAGGCGTTGGAATTGCACTTCCTCATTAGCTTATCTTCATGAATTTAACTTCCTATTGATTCTTAGCTATGTTTCACCAATGAACCCTAGTAAAGCTAGCACTCTCTCAAGCTGCTAGCTTTTCTACTAGGAATGCCCGGAATTTTGCCTCTCGGCCTCACCTGCAACACCCTTATGAACAAGCTTAGTTTTAGGTCTATTATTATAGTGGCACCCCAAGTTAGGGGTTGTCAACTGTCATATCCTCTAATAGCCCTTATTCAGATATCATCGTTTACAAAAGAAGAGCGCGTTGACCAAGAGAAACAGTAAGGATCAATTAAGAGCAGATTTGGAGGAATAAATTTTATGACCGTTGTATGTTGGCTGTCTTTATTACCGTTGGGAG
>JAOYMZ010039903.1:0-15357 GCA_025802335.1 Pinguicula primuliflora | reverse complement strand
GTTTTTCTTTGGGTATCAATTTTTCATTCATCCATACATCATATATCATTTCGTAATTGTTTATATTCCATCTTTAGTCTTTTCCGAAGCTTAAGTGGAATCTCTACGAAATGTATATTTTCCAACAATTAATTGTAGCACCACATTCCTATTTAAGTTGGTTGATAATTGTTTCTCTAATCGGTATGAGACATATTCCAATAATCGCCTCCTTTTCCATTACTACATCTGCCGAACCAACATTCTTCACTTGGTATTTGTCCTGTAGTTCACCATTTCATTTACGGCAGTTATTACAGTTTGAGAAGTACTTTCCACCGATATTTCTACATTGCTAAGTTTTTCATGGTACCGAAGCCTCCTTTGGTACGCCCTCAGATTTATCAGTTTATGATTTTTTATGAGGATGTTTTTCCTTTCCACCAGTCATCCAAAGGTCTTTCATCAAAAATTTCAATTCCTTTACCCATTCTGCTTCCAGATAGTGTCTACTGACGAAGTTGATTTTTCTCCTACCACAACATATTCTTTATCCACTGATCTACTCCCATCTCCTCCTCCCATGGTAACTACTACTTCGTATCAGAATTGGGCGGCCCAAAACTGATTCAGCCATAAGGAGGCCCACTATTTCTATCCGGCCCACATTTTAAATATAACTACATATAATATACAAATGCAATTGAAACTAAAGAATCCTACTCCTATCATTCAATGTCACAATAAGACTTTAAGTGCAAAATTGGCGTACCTTATGGCTTATATGAAAGTATTCAATGGCTCAATGACTATTGGAATCGGATAATTCATTATGTGCTTTTAATGCACAAAATCATTTGATTGACAGTCTAACCTGCCTTGTTTTAACACTTTCAGTTAGTTCTGCAACAATAGAACATACATTCTCAACTATGAAGCGAGTCAAATATAATATTCACAATAGAATAAAAAGTTAATATTTTTCAGATTCAATATTTTTTTTATATTGAACGAGAGTTATCTGATGATATTAATTCTATTTTTGTTATAGATGAATTTTATTGTAGAATTGGTTATAGTGAACTATGCATTTAGACGTTTTAGAGTTAAATTATCTATTGACCTGATTTAAATTCTGGTATGTTATTTTATATTAGATTTATATTTTTATTTCTTATTTTGTTTTTATTAAAAATATATTCTATTCCCAAAAAAATATTTTGAACTCTTTTAAGGATTTTAGGTAACCTCAATTTTAAGGTATTTTCGAAATTAGTTAAGTCATAGCAATTATTGCTCTGAATGGTCAAACCAACGGGAAGGTGTGTACAGTGACTGCACGGGGCAGTGCCCATGTGGCACTGCAGGATTGGTTGGTATGCAGGCCCGCGCAAAAGTATTGAACACCGGACCCCCCGTCACACCAATCCTGCAGTGCCACATGAGCACTGCATAGTGTGCAGTGAGTATCTCACTGCACAAACGTTAAACCCCAAACCAACCCATCAACCAATCAAAAATCTTATGGGGAAAGTAGTTTGACGAGTACAAGATTCTGAAATAATTACAAAAGTACACATGATCCGTTCACAAACTTCGAACATTAATAACATGCATTATTTGTTCAACAATGTTCCGCGTACAAAAATGGTGATGTAGCAAAATAACAATGTAAAATTGATTATTGAATGGCCTGGACAGAGTATTTCAAAATTTATCTTATATTTTTATTCTGCCGACTAAATAATGTCCAAAATAATGTGAACTGAATTTATTTGCACCACCACTTATTATTGGTTTGTTGTGACTTCTGAGATTGATATTTTTTTTGGATAAATAAAGAGATTTTATTTATATGATATATACATATTTACATCATCATCATGGTAACCATGATTTCTATACTTGGGCTACCAATATATTACATTTATACACCTATATATCAATCTACAACCCAACATGATGGTCCAATTTGAGATTTGCTCGCAGGATCAACTAGGAATTCAGTTTCACTATTTAAATCACACTTTCTTCATCTTGCAATTCTTGTCTGAATACAACTCCATTCCTCGATTTCCAAATTTCTCATATAATTTGCTGCCAAATTAAAGTCTACAATTTGCGAGTATTGTTTGGGAAGGATGGATTTTGGTGCAGATTTAGCATTTCCTCCCAGTTTGCAAGTACTGGAATCAGTATGCACATCCATTCAAAGGCCAACTTCCCGATTTTACGAGCTATATCACACTGCAAAAACAAGTGATCAACACTTTCATGTTCGATCGTGCAAAGGGGACAGTGAAGGCACACGGTTATGCAACACCTTATAGTTGAATCCCACAACAGGTAAAGTTTTTTGCCACGCCTTTGCTGCTAATTCATTGGAGTTAATCCCTTCCCATTCATATTTCATAATCTATGAGTAACTTTCCCCCGTAGGGTATCGATGGGCATTTTCCCATTTCCACATACAAGCATCTGGATTCATAGCAGGGAGAGGAGCTTGTTCCAAATTGTGTAGCAGACTGCTGCATTCCTGCAATTCATCGACTATAAGCGCATGATTCCAAAGCCAGGCCCTATTCCATGTATTTTCCAGGCTTCCCTTCTCAATAATCAGGGCATGTTTATCAATTGTGTTTAGATAAAGCTTGGGATATAGCTTATATAATGCGGTGTCACCTAGCCAAACATCCAGCCAGAACCTAGTTGAAATTCCATTTCCCACAGTATGCTTGATATTCTCCTTAAACCAAGAGACTGTAATATGTATTTGTTGAGATCTCTCCACCATATAGATGATTTAGCTTGCACTAACCTTCCTGCAAGTATTGCATTTCTGTAGATGGAGCTTAATACTTGTAGCCATAGTCCAGATCTTTCAGTTAACATTCAATAGCCCCACCTGCCAAGGAGAGACACACTGAATTGTTTTAATGATTTAACACTAAGACCCCCTTTGTTCTTAGGTTAGCATACTATTTTCCAGCCTGTCCATTTCACTTTCCTCTGCCATGCAGTTACTTCTCTCCATAAAAATTTGCTCATGATGCTGGTCATTTGTCTTAAGACTCCCACATGAGCCTTATAAGTAATACAGTGGGATGAAAGTGTGCATTGATTTAATCAATGTTATCCTACCCCCAAAGGATATATATTTTTTCTCCCACCCAGTCAATATGCTCTTTAGTGTGTCTATAACTGACGATCATGTTCTTTCCAATCTGGGATTAGCTCCCACTTTAACTCCAAGGTAGATAAATGGGATATTATCTACCTTACACCGTAGTAATCTCATCTGATAAGCTTGAATACCTTCATTTACATTAATTGAAAATAGTTTACTCTTTTTAAAATTCACTTTTAGGCCAGAAACCAACTCAAAAATTCTCAAGATCCTTTTTATAGTCACAGTGTCTGCCACTGATCCATCACCGATCAGAATTGTATTCATCAGCGAACTGCTGGTGGGCAATCTGAATGTTATCCCCACCACCTATGTATCCATTCAAACTTCCATCTTCCTTGGCTTTTGAGATTAATAAATGTAATCCCTCAGTAGCTATTGCAAAACGTAAGGGTGATAGAGAGTCCCCTTGCCGTAGACCTCTTCTCATTTTGAACTCACCACAAGAACTTCCATTGGCCAGAATTTAAATGTAAGCAGTTTCAATACATCCTTTCATTCAGTGAGCCCGTTTTCACTGAATCCCACCAAGGCCATCAAATTGCACAAATATCTCCAATTAATACTGTCAAAAGCCTTCTAAAAATCTACCGTGAAGATAGAACAAAATTTCTTCTTACTTTTAGCATCATGAATCACCTCGTTAGTTAGGACAATACGGTCCAGTGTTGATCTCTTTGAGATGAACCCTATTTGTGTAGGGGCAATCAATCTAGGCAAGATTTTGGATAATCTAGATAAGAGGACTTTCAAAAGTAACTTGTAGATTGATCCCACCATAGAGATAGGTCTAAAATCAGAGATACCTTGGGGGGAGGAATATTTGGGAGCCAGTGTCACCATTGTACTATTCAAGCCTTTCACTAGTTTTCCATCCATCCAAAACTCCTCAAACAAATCCAGAATCGCCCCTTTGAAGAGTTCCCTAAAGTGCTTTGGAAATTTGAAGTTAAATTCATCTAGACCCGGGCTGTCCCCACTTCTACATTGCATTAGAGCTTCATGCACTTCTTCCTCAGTAAATTTAGCTGTCAGCCAGATATTTTTCTCATCTGTGACTGAATTAGGAACCTTCCAGTCCACTTCAGGTTTCGGCTCAGGATCATCCTGGTAATGATCTTTAAATTGCTCATGTAGGAACTGTTTAATAGTCTAGACCTCTTGATTCCAATTTCCATTGATCACCATTTTTTTGATTGTGTTCCTACAGCGATTGTTTTTGACACAGGCATGGAAATACTTCGTATTTCCATCCCCTTCATGTAGCCATTTTTCTCGTGACTTTTGGAACAACAAGCTATCCATCATCTTGTTTAATCGTCTGACTTCAGCTTTAGTTTTCTTTCTTTCCTTAATTTCCTCGTCAGATAAAGTCAGAGTCTCCATTTTTCGATCCAGTTCATCCACTCTTCTTTGAGAATATTCAATTTTCACATTTATATCTCCAAAAACGTCCTTGTTCCATGATTTCAATTTCTCTCTCAGTTGTTTCATCTTGTCATCAGAACAAAGCCTTTATTTCCTACTTCAGTAGTTTCATTCCATGCTTGCCTCGTAAAGCAATCAAAATATTTATGTTGAAACCAAATGTCCAAAACTCAAAAGGGTTTGGACCCCAGTTCATTGTATCATTTACCATCACCAAAGGACATTGATCTGATGATTTTCTGTCAATAGTCATTTGAGTAACATTCGGCCATAATGTGAGCCATTGATTAAACACTAGAATTCTGTCAATACGGCTAGGGAATAAGCCTGAAGGGTGATAATAAGTGTGCATTCTTAGCTGCAGTGGTAAGTCTACAAGTTAAGTGTCTTCCAAGAAAGCGTTGAAGTCAGAAATTTCACTTACAGGGGGATTGGAGTAGCCTTTCTTGTCATCCAAGCTTCTTATTACGTTAACATCCCCTGATAGAAACCAAGCCTAAGACGCTGCAATATGTCATTCCAGAGTCTCCTCTTACCTGCAATGAGATAATGTGAATACATGTTTAATATCTTCACTTCAACAGGGCCATGTAGACCATTCCATTCGCCAGTTATCTCCATTATGTTATGAGATTTCCAACATCCTATCAACTTGAAACAGTTTGATTTCCATGTGCATAAGAGGCCTCCAGAAATACCTACTGAAGGTTGGTATTCAAACTCAAAATTGGAGCGTTTCCATATCATTTCACACATTTTCCTTTGAATCACAGTTTTTTCCTGCAGGTTTATGAAGTTAATGTCGAACTGGCTCACGGCTTCAGATAAGTTCTTCCTCTTACTAGTGTTCAAAAAGGCGGCCGTTTCGGTATGGGGGCGGCCACCTAATCGCCCAAAATCCCTCAGCCGCCCCGATTTTGGGCAAATCAAAATGGTGGGGTGGCCCGGCGGTGGGGCAACCGCCCCGGGAGCCATGGTGGCTACCTCGCCCGTAGGGCGTCCGCCCCAAGTTCTGTGGCATCCGCCCTGGGCGCCTTGGCGGCCACCTCGCATATGGGACGGCCGTCCGGGTGCTAAAAAATTTTATACTTTCTAATTTATTAATATATACATATTTTTAAACTTAGGGCTTCGGGTTTTGAAATTCAAAACCCAAAATCTCATTCAATTAAATCAAATTTTTTAGATTTAATGAAGTTGCACAAAACAACTTCTTCTATTCACCTATTTATAGCTGGATAAAAAAAATTGTGGGGTTACGTGGGGCGGCCGACTAATCGACTGAGCCAGTAGCCATCGTGGTCGAGGCATAGGGTGGCTCCTGGCTGCCTCGCCTCCGCCTCCCGCCTTCTTGAACACTGCTTCTTACGACCAGCTCCCAAGCCTCTAATATTCTGGTAAAGCATCCTCATTAAAACGTTGCACACCAGGTACTATCTGCTGTTTCAATCAGTCTTTGTATTCCTAAATTTCTCTTGCTTCCATTCTCATTAAAGCGTGAATATGGTGATCCTTAGTTTTTACTCCAAGGAGATGTGTGTACTCGGCTGTTTTTTAAGCTTTATTTATGAGATCCTCCTGCGTTTTTGGGATGAAAGCATTATTTTGCATTTGTGCCTTTTCTTTCTGTTCCACTCTTTTCTTTCTCATTTTCTCGACACGCTTTCTGCGATTGTAGCACGTGTCTATTATTATGAGTAGTGTTCGAGAAGTCGGCCGCCCGGGCAGCTGACTAGTTGGCCAACTTCTCATTGGTGCCCCTTTTTTGGCCAATTCGCCGTGGCAGGGCGATCCGTGCACCGAGTCGGCCGTTAGGGCCGATTAGTCGGCCGCCCGGGCCGATTAATCGACCGCCACCATTTTTTGGACCAAAACGGGCCTGTGATTGGGCTTCTGTTAAAAAAAATTCCCTCTTCACATTAAACAGCCCATATCATAACATAACAGCCCATTTCTCTCAAAATTTGAAATGGGATGCCGAAGAAGACTCTGGCGATGCCGAAGATATATTAAAAATGACTGGCAAAAATTCAAAAACCTCTGGCGACGCCGAAGAAGACGGCGAACTTCAAAATCCATGGCAGGAAGTAGGGCCTCGACGGAAATCTACCAATGGAAACGCGAAAATCGACGACAACCAAGAGCGCCCGTCGAGATCCAGGAAATCTCTACCGGCTTTCGTGGAGAAAATTAGATCTAACTCAGTATCCCTCTACATCTCGAATCTCCCACAGGATTGGAGTGACCAAGACATCTGGAAATACTTTGATGCATATGCGCAGGTGTGTGATGTCTTTGCGACTTCTAAGATGATTTTGAACGGTAAGAGGTTCGGATTTATTTGTTTTATCAAAGGAACGAATACTGATGATGTAATTGGTAAAGTAAATGGGATGAAAGCTGGAAACAACAAGCTGTTTGTTAACCTAGCACGTAGCTCAAGCCCTGGGAATTCCTCTATGGTGAGGCCGGCCCTATCGCCGCCAGTATTATCAGGGCCGACACATCTGACTAGCCAGCCCCCGAAACAAACAAAAGTAGTAAAGTTTATGCCTACTACGGAGGAATTAGCGTGGCTCGGTACTTGTCTGGTGGGATTCCCCTCGCCTATACTGGATCTATCATCTATGGTTAAAATTCTGGATAGTCTGGGTTATATGGAGAGTTCCACATCTCGTTTGGAGAGTGGTGAAGTACTGGTCAGACTAAAATCTGTAGAGGATCAAGTTAGACTGCTTGGTGACTCAGGGGCCACTGAAAGCCTGTGTTTATACAATCTTCGGCCGTGGAAGCTAATAGACGGCAAATTGATGCGTCCTGCTTGGGTAAAGATCTGAGGCGTCCCTTTGCACTGTCGGTGCATAAGGTTCTTCAATGATGTATGTGCTAGTGTTGGTCCTGTGATAAAAGTAGATGAAAATACATCTTCAAAGGTGGAAATGCAGTATGGCAGAGCTCTCTTTATGACCACATCTCAAATGCTGGTTAACAACTCGTTGCAGGTGGAAACTGAATCTGATGTCTTCACAGTTAAAATTGAGGAAGAGTTGCAAAACTCTAAAGGACTATGGGGACCGGTACACAGAAGAAATGCGAAGTCAGTGTTTGAATGGCCAACGTTAGAAAAAGTGCAAGTGAATGATGATGTGGTTGGAGGTGAGAAACTTTTATCTGACACGAGTGGTGAAGCGAGTGATGAGCTGGTGGTGAACCACAACAACCCTCTGATCATAGGGGAGGCTACTGGCTCTGAACTTACTAAGTACGTGGATGGGGACAAAGAGATTAAACTTACTCCAGATCATAAGCCAGCCGGCCAGTTAAGCTGTGAATTGGTACATGGAACTGAAAAGCTCGTTCAACAAGGTGCAATTGAGCATTTATGTGAAATGGCTCGTCGACATAGTGATATATTAAGGAAGGATGGTTGTGAATCCTCCCTGCGCCCTGCAACTATCTCACCTAGAAAAATATGCAGTCCTAGTCGGAGCACAAGTTCTGACATGTCAAGTGATTCTGAATCTAAGTCCCTCTCTCAGACAGGATTGCAAACTCCTGTTCCGTCTAAAATTGTTGATAATGATCCATTTGGCTTACAGCTCTTCTTGGACTTAACACCCAATACGCTGGAGAGAACTTCTGGGGGATTATACAACCCAGTGGCAAGGTCTGCTGAAAATCTGAAAGAGCAGATAGTCCGGATCCAAGTTACCTCTGCTGCTGAAAAAGAAAAGTCTCTGCCCTTAGTAATTATCTCTCCTGAATCTCAAAAGGTGTGGGAAGTTGCTAAAAAACTGGGTGTATCTTGCCTTGAAGGTTCTGAATCAGAAATCATCAGAAGGTTGGAAAAATTAGAAAACTCTGCTTCTGAACAATATTAGCGAAAGCTGAAGATGCTCCCTACGAAGAAGGTTTCCAAGTAATACAAAATGAGGATTATGTCCTGGAACATCCGTGGGTTAGGTACAGCTGCAAAAAAGAGGTCAGTGAAAGATATCGTAAAAACACACAAGGTGGATTTTTTATGTTTGTAAGAAACCAAGTATGAGAGTTTCAGTAGAGCACGATGTAAAAGAGTGTGGCCAGATGATAGATTTCATTATCTCCATCAGTGTTCAACGAGCTCATCTGGTGGTCTTCTATGTGTCTGGAAAACTGAGAAGTTCACACTGTTAAATGTCTCCTCAGGTGATGGATATATAGCTCTAAATGGGCTGTGGGGTTCAGATGCTACCCAGGTCAAACTCATTAATGTGTATGCTCCCTCACTAGCTACTCTTAAGCGTGAGCTTTGGGACAAGCTGGCTGCTGAAATCTCAACAAGACAGGGACAGTGTGTCTGTGTAGTAGGAGACTACAATGCCGTGCGATCGATTGAAGAAAGAAGAAGCAGATCTTCTCCTGCTGTTAGGGAAACGGAAGATTTTAATTCATTCATACAATCCTCGAATCTGGTGGATCTTCCTTTGCAGCAGCATAAGTTCACTTGTATAAGTGGTAATGGCTCAAGTTTTAGTCGGCTAGACAGGTTTCTACTGTCTAAAAATTGGATGAATAAATGGGAATTGACCTTCCAGTTTGCGCTGCCTAAGGGTTTGTCTGATCACCGTCCTATTTTGATAAAACATGAAGAACTGGATTGGGGCCCCAAGATATTCAACACTTTGAACTGCTGGAGTGAGGTTGCTGGTTTTGAAGAGTTTGTGCCGAAGGAATGGGAAGCTATCACAGTAACTGGTACAAAAGCTTATATCTTACACTAGAGGCTCAAAATCCTTAAGACAAAGCTTAAAGTTTGGAATAAGGAAGTCTTTGGTCAAGTTGATAATCAGATCACTTGTCTTATTGCATAGACTGAATCTCTAGATATTGAAGCAGAAGTTCGACCATTAACTGAAGCAGAAAGATTGCTGAGATCTCAGCTGCGAGAAAGTTTGAAAAAATCACTCAGGCACAAAGATCAGATCCTCTATCAGAAATCTAAATCTAAGTGGATAAGAGAGAGTGATGGTAACTCAAAATATTTTAATGCCAGAGTGAAAGAAAACAGGAGACAGAACAATATTCAGGGTCTCCAAGTTGGTACCAGATGGGTTGATGAGGTCCAGGAAGTCAAACATACAATCTTAAGCATCTTCCAAAAGCAATACTCAGAGGATAGTTGGAGCAGGCCCTCCCTTAATATTGATACTGAGAAGAAGGTTACAGAAGAAGAAAATCAGCTGCTGCTAGAACCCTTCTCTGAGCAAGAGATAATTGAAGTGCTTAAGAGTTGTGCACCCTTGAAAAGCCCTGGCCCGGATGGCTTTAACTTCTTCTTCCTACAAAGATATTGGCACATAGTGAAAGCTGACTTCATAACTTTTATACAAGAGTTTCATGATTCGGCCAGACTTCCAAAGCCCATAGCAAGTACTTGGATCACCCTAGCGCCTAAGATACACAACCCACAGACTTTGTCTCAGTATCGCCCTATCTCTTTGGTGAGTAGTGGTTATAAGATTCTGGCAAAGCTACAATCCAGCAGACTATGCAAAGTATTATGCAAAATCATCAGCAGAGAACAGTCTGGATTTTTGAAAGGCTGACAGATCTTAGATGGAGTACTTATTTCAAATGAAGTGATACACTCCTACAAGAAAAACAAGAAACCACTGCTCCTTTTTAAGGTCGATTTTGAAAAAGCGTTTGATACTATGAACTGGGGGTTCCTCTCACTGATGCTGCAGAAATTTGGGTTTGACAGTAAATGGATCCAATGGATGCAAGGCTGTGTATCTGCTGCAACTCCAGCTGTTTTGGTGAATAGAAGTAGCTCAGGGGACTTCAAAATGAGTAGAGGAGTGAGGCAGGGATGTCCTCTGTCTCCTTTATTGTTTCTGGTTGTTGTTGAAGGGCTAGGATTGCTGTTAAAACAGCCAACTTCTTTGGGGCTTCTGACTGGCGCTAGCATCAATCATACAGCAGTCTCGCATCTGCAATATGCGGATAATACTCTGATTCTGGCCGAGGGCAATGATTCAAACATCCATCTGATCAAGAGTCTGCTCCAGTCCTTCGAGCTCATCTAAGGTTTGAACGTTAACTACTCGAAAAGCTTACTCTATGGCTTAAATATTGATGAAGGAACTCTGGAAAACTATGCTGGAAAGCTATATTGTGCTACAGGTTCAATTCCTTTTATTTATCTGGGGTTACCAATCGGTGACAATCCAGGGCGACAAAAAATATGGGATGGCTTATTGAAAATGCTGAAGTCTCAGATATCTAGATGGGATACTCGATTCTTGAATACTACAGGCAGGTTAACCTTGATCAAATCTTCATTGTTGAGCATGCTAATCTATTACCTGTCTATATTTAAAGTGCCTAAGTCAATTGCTAAGGCAATCCAGCAAATCCTTAGCAAGTTTCTCTGGAGCAGTTCCTCCTCTACATTTAGGCCTATTCAGTGGGTTAAATGGAAGAGTATTTGCATGAACATGAATCTAGGGGGACTAGGAGTACGTGATATATGCAGGATGAACACTGTACTGCTGATCAAGTGGATATGGAGGTTGAAGTCTGAACCTGAA
The DNA here is from genome assembly GCA_025802335.1 of Pinguicula primuliflora. Classification (NCBI taxonomy): domain Eukaryota; kingdom Viridiplantae; phylum Streptophyta; class Magnoliopsida; order Lamiales; family Lentibulariaceae; genus Pinguicula; species Pinguicula primuliflora. The sequence continues at coordinate 4,188 of JAOYMZ010039903.1, read as the reverse complement.
AATCTGTGGGGGCAGGTGATAACTGGAAAGTATCTGAAACCAGCAGATACACGTGCTGAGCTCTCACTCATCACAGATGCTATGTCAAAGTTATGGTCGGACATCTGGTATGAAGCTTCCTCCTCTGCCTGGTTTCATGACAATATTCAAATTACTGTGGGCTCAGGCGATAAATCTTTATTCTAGCGTACAAATTGGACTGGAGAAGGAGCTTTTGCCACTGCCTATGCTGATCTGTATAAGCTAGCATCAGAAAAGGACATACTTCTCTGTGAGGTGATATCTGAAGGATCAACTATATAGACTTTGAACTTCCACAGGCATCTCAGAGATTGGGAGAAAGACCGATTGACAGTCCTCCTGGATGCTGCACAGAACTCAGCTTCTTTACCCACTGACACTAATAAGTGGACTTGGAAGGGTGATAGGTCAGGAGTGTTCTCTACAGCTTCAGGTTATAAATTGCTTGATGATAGTATTCTTGTTGATGACACAATCCTGAATAAGGAACTACAGCGAGCTTGGTGCTCTATTATCCCAAAGCGCATCCAGATTTTTTATGGAAGCTCCTGCAAGATCAGATTCCTACCATAGACAATGTCTGCAAAAGAGGAGTCTCTATGCTAGAATCTCATAAGCTCTGCATCTGGTGCGACATGGTTGAAGAGACAGCCTATCATCTCTTCTTCGATTGTCAGCAGGCCAAGGAAGTTTGGACGCGAATTTATGAATGGATAGGAACCACCTATGTTCCTGATCTCATCCCATTGGAACACTTCTCTCAGCATTTGAACCAAGTGCAAGGCAAACGAAGTGTGAAAATCTGGAAAGCCATATGGGCTGCCACTGCGTGGAACTTATGAAGAGACCGCAATTGCATACGTTTTGATACGGAAGGAGTTGAAGACATAATTGAACAAATCAAACTGGAAGTCTGGAGCTGGTTAACTGTTTGTAGCAAGACATCAGGAGCCAACCTTATGTCAATGTGGTGTACTGATCCAAGAACGGTGATGAGCATAAGCTTGCGGCTTTAAGGTCATTTAATGTATAGTTTGTGTTTTATGGGAGCTATTCCATATGTAACTTTGTACAGTTTCGAAAAGTGAAATACAATCATTTAACTACCAAAAAAAAGCTTATAACTCAAGTCTCGGCCGTCCGTCACTTACCCCCCAAAAAACCTACAGCATCAGTGTTCTTTCATTTCTTACTTTCCCACAACAGATTCATTTGTTACTTTCAATTTCAAGCAATTTGTTGAATCTCTTGCAAAAGGAAGGAGTATTCTTCTACAAATCTTCATTCAAGTCATGGTTAGATGTTTCTTGTTTATATATTTGTGACGTTCTACTCTAGATATATATGCCTTCAAGATGTTTGGTAAAATGTCTATGTTAAGAATTTTCTAACCTCTCATGAAGTTCATTCATGAAATGTGTTGCAAAATCCGTTCCAGTGTGACATTGATACTTGAACATCAGTCGTTAGTTGAACATGCAAAATCCGTTCTAGTGTGAGATCCAGGAAAATAGGATAGCCAAGATAAGTTCCAGTATCCAGACATGCAACATCACACACGGCTATAGGGAAGTAAACAGAGTGGCAGACGCACTTGCAAAAAAAGGAAACCAACTACAGGCCGGTGAAATATTCATAAGCATGGATCCACCAGCTGATATTCTCCAGCTTCTGCAAAGCGATTCCAGCAGGGACATTCACAAACGGAGGAAAAGACGTGCAGTCTAATGACACCTCTCAGGAGCCTCTCCATTTTCAAAATCAGTTGGAGGGAAAGATTCAAGATCTACTATGTTCTCAGCTTGACAATATTCCATGTAATTTGGTCCTTAGAGAAGGATAAAGGTGATATATGGTGTCATACTCTTTCCTCCCCTAGAATTTTCCCTGCCTGGGGTTTGCCGAAGGGAGGTTATAAGGAGGTCGGACTATATCACCCTAAAGCTTTTAGATGGAAGGGTCAGGCGGGCCATGTAGGTGTTTGGCATCAACTTTGCAAATTTTAATAAAATCTTAAATTTGCTAAAAAAAAGATAAGTTCCAGTGTGAAGCGCCTGATGTTTGAACTTTACTAAAATAGCAAACATATTAGAAATTAATTCAATTCAGGTTGTAATCTCCCCATTCATTTAAATGCCAATACAGTGCTGCAACTAATCAAATAATCAAATCCCCATTCAGGTTGCAATCAAATATTAGAAATTAATTCAGTTCAGGTTGTAATCTCCCCATTCTTAGTTACTGTTGTTGTTGAATGTTTATGTTTTTGTTTTATTGATGTTAGTTTCTCATTTTTGTTTTCTTCTCATACAGGAAGCGTCAACAGGTTGTTCTCAAACGCAAGCATCAATAGGTTGTTCTCTACTCATACAAAAGATATTGGTTGGAACTATGCTAAGGTGTTAGTTCCGACGAACAAGGATTCTATTAAATGACAACATCCGTGCAGACGGACGCCTCCTCCTTCAAGCAGGTGGTACAAATGCTGACTATTTCTGTAGATTCGACCCGAATCGCATGCCGGGTCGACCCGATACGTTCCCCGATCAAACCCATACCCACGAGGGGAAGAGTAGGTCGCAAGCTTTACGAGCAGAGGAGCAGCCTAAAAAACTTCAAAATCAACCCTCTGGTGCCCAGGATGTCCAAGGTGAACAGCCTCTAGTTGATGGAACAATGTAGGCAAGGGAAGTCAGCAAAATGGATCCGTAATCTCGGGAAAAGGATTGGCTCTGAGGGCCAGGATTGGGGTCCCGATTCTAAACCCGTCGTCTGTCGTCGAACTGCTCGAGCTGCCACAGTTCAGCTAGGTGGAAAAAAGTGGGTGAAAAAAGCTTTCCTCATCTCCTCCCAACAGCAGCATTCTTTTGGTCTCTTTTCCAAACATCCAGCTGTTGCTCTTGGCCAAAGGTATGAGGCTCTAAAAACACTCACATCTCCGTGGTTTATGAGGCAGCAGACAGATTCAGCTCAACTTGATGTTCAAGGCTAGTGCTACCTTCGGTCCCAAACTCTTGATCTAGTAACTGCTGCCTTTGAACTCTTCTTCTCTCAACTCTCAACTCTCAACTCTCAACTCTCGGCTCAAAGTTCAAAAGAACAAATCTCTGGAATAAAGCAGAAAAATAAAAAGTTGTATCATGAAAAGAAAGAAGGTCACGAGTCCTGAAACAAAAAGAAGAAGGGAACTTTCAACCTCCAGGCTGATCAAAAAAAGGACCAGATCCTGTAAATAGATTGGCCCTAGCGGGATGTCCCAGACCCTCCCCACCTTGGGGCGTGTCAGACCTGCCCCGCAAGCGGGAAAGGTCCGGGCTTGAACACGGACTCCCAGCCAAAATATGCATAGAATTGCCTCGTGGTTGTACTCAGATTTCTCACCTGGCCTTCGCTTCCATTTGAGTTGAATTGGGTCACTGAGAGAACTCTGCTTATGTGGGAGCCTCTCCCCCAATGACTCAACAACTCTAGGGAACACTTGCTTCTCATGTTTGCATGGAGAGTCAACTCGGGACTTCTTTACTCTCTATACGAGTCTAGTGTTGTTTTGGTATTATAAATGTAAATTTGGTAGGATTGTGACCCTCTGTGGTGATTTTGTTAAGGAAAGCGAGCAAATCAAAGAATCGTAATCAAAACAGAACATTTATTCTTTTAATTAAAAAAATAAAAAGTAGTCAAATGTAATTCAATGCCATTGATTTTCCAATATACATAAATGATATAATTCTTATCTTTAATTTTATTTTCTTATTTTTAACATTCAAAAATTTGGAGTTGAAAATTTTTAGTGATATTTTCCAACTAAGTTGTCTTCTTTGCTTTAGGTCAAGGGCAGGATCACTACATCTCAACACTCAACACCAAGGTAAAGGTTGCATCTCTCACTTCCCTCAAAAAAATAGTATTTGCTAAATGAGTAGGACCTAGGGGTCTGCCCACACTGTATTGGGACAGAATCAGAATGTTAATACCCTTGGCCGCATTATGAACGATATGGTGTCAACCTACCGTATCCACTTGCAGCAAACACTTTATATCACCTCTAAGGATACCCACAATTTATAATAGTTCAACCAATATAATCTGTTGATCATTTGCTATCAGAGAGTGAAATGGCACTTGGAGTCTGGTCATACTTTGAGCTCATATTAGGGATTACTCAAT
>JAOYMZ010039892.1:0-15358 GCA_025802335.1 Pinguicula primuliflora | reverse complement strand
TGGATCATTTTCTGGATCATACGAAGATGGTTAGGGGGAAGCCAAGTGTTGAGATATGGAAGTCCATTTGGATGTCTACGGTTTGGCTCCTCTGGCTTGATAGAAACTGCATACGCTTTGATGGCGAAGGTGTAGTGAACACGGTGGAGAGCATAAAGCTCACGGTTTGGTATTGGATGATTGCCCATAACCAAACTACATGCACTGCTACTACTTCCGACTGGTTAAGAGATCCAGTTTTAACTATGAGTATAAAAGTGTTGTAGCAATTTGTATTATAGCAGCTTGTCAATGTAGCTAATCTGTCCGTGAGTTAGGGATAAGATGATAAAATCATTTACTTATAAAAAAAACCATAGGCCTGATAGAATAATTCATCCGCCACTAAACGTTTGATTAGATATTAGCCAAAATATGTCACATAGGTTCTCTGACATCAAATTGGTTAATGATTGATTTTATGATAATCTAACTTATTGAGAAAAATGTACAAGTACAATCACGCTCTTTAATACTTACCCAAAAAAAAATCACGCTCTTTAATATCACAATGCATTATCACACTATTAGGCACACTATACACATATAAGGTAAACCACTATTCTAATGTTTGCTTGCAGGTGGGCGATGGGGATGAACTGCCAAAGCGTCTTGTGGCCGGAGATGCCTGATCTTCACAAAACGCTATGCCCATGGGCTGAGGTGCAATTGGGTTAGGGATTAAGGTGAAGGTCAGGGATGTGTGGATGGCCGTACTACTATTTGGTTGATCATGAACTCTGACACTTACCCTCACACAAGTACTGTTTTCAAAAGGATTTCAAGATAGTCAATTGTGTTCGTATGGTTTTCTGCTTTCAACATCACTTGTACTCGTTCACCTCTATGCAAAATCTATGCATGTTATATGATTTGTGGGTTTAACAGTGGCATCTTGCTGAAATCACACTTCATGGCCATCATATAAATTGAATCATCTACTGGGTCTGCTTGAATATGGTATTTAACTGTTACAAGCCTTCTTTCTAGCATCTATGGCATTGCCTACTCGCTTATCCCGGAGATGGCTTTATATTTCTTAATTTTACTCATAATGAAGCTGATGCTAGGTAGAAGGACTTTTGTAGAATGACTTTTGAATGGGCAAAAATAATTATATCATATTTGAACTTCGAATTAATTTCAAAATTGTCACCGAGAAAAGCCCTTCAAAAGCTACTCTCACCTAACTTATGACTTTTAGACTTTGTCTGACTCTTTTGTAGATAAGTTAAAGCCAAAACTGAGTAATCAAACACTCAAAAAACGGCTTATGTTGTGGAAAAGCTCTCGCAAACACTGCCTTAGAAACCAACAGCATAGAAAGGAAACTCAAGCCTGGGCATCAAGTATTCAGTTTGCCATCAATATATAATGGTGACAACTCAGCAAAAAAAAGGATCGTTACCATACTATTAAAACAAAAAATTCTCAAACCTCAGGATTCCTGAGTCAGGAATAAACAGATGACGCCATCAAGAAACGTCTTCTCTGATCAGTCCAGTTTAAATTGCAGCGAAGTACTCCTTGCTGAGCTTAGGATCGGGTTTCATGGATTTGTCGCCAGGCTTCCAACCAGCTGGACAGACTTCATCAGGGTTATCTTGCACAAATTGCAAGGCCTGACAATGTAGCATGTAGAGAGTATGACATTAGCTCGGGAAATGTGAGGCAACCCGAAGTATTGTTAATGGTGACCTCGAACGTGACTATACCTGGAGTGTCCGAAGAGTTTCATCCACGCTGCGGCCAATTGCAAGATTGTTGATAGTAGAGTGCTGGATGACACCGTCCTTGTCAATGATGAAGAGTCCTCTTAATGCAATACCCTGAAATGGTTGGTAGTGGTACAGAGTAGAGATGAAGATATGGGTTATTGATCTTTTTAGATCGCAAGAAAGACAACCAATCAGTCATATATTTGATTCAACAATGCTACACATATTCAGTACTTGTGTACTTAATTAAGTATACAAATCAAAACGTTGTGTAGAGTTAAAACGATGCCGTTTTGACTTGTATACACAATTAAGTAAGAAAAGTGCGAGCATGTATTTGATTTATCATACTTCGTGCAGAAGATATTAAATACATACCTGCTCCGGGATCAGCACGCCATATGACTTTGAAACTGACTTGGTCGCATCAGAAACTAACGGGTAATTCAAATCCCCCAATCCTCCAGATTTCCGATCGGTTTGAACCCATGCAAGATGGGAAAACTGCATACAAAATAAATAAAACAAAGTTGGTACAGGGTAAAATGGTACTGGTTAATGTAGCTACATCAATTATAGAGTACTATCTATCAGAGTGCACCATATGAATAATTTAAGCAGCATATGCTAAGATACACACGGTAATAACTGCATATAAAGATATGGGATACACGCAGCACCTCCCAATTTACACAATTCCAACATGGGACGATTGGCTTACCAAACTGTCTATAGATACACCCAATACTTCTGTATTCAACTTCTCAAATTCTGCGTAACGGTCACTGAATGCAGTGATCTCTGAAACAAATGTCATACCAACTTGTTTAAATGTCAAAACATCCAATTATCAGTTCGATCATAAGGTGGTCACCATGGTTGATTTCAAACTTACCAGTGGGGCAAACAAATGTGAAATCTAAGGGGTAGAAAAAGAGGATAACATATTTCTTTCCGATATATTCGGAGAGTTTAACCTGCAGGAAAAGAAATTTCAGACAGCTCAACAACTGAAAATGCCATGACCATGTATGAGAAAAGAATCAAGGGAAGGGGACCAGACACCATTACAGATCCAAATATAGTTAGCTACACTTCCAGATTTCGGAGTGCAAATTATTTCCTGTACAGCAAAAGATGTAGAACAAAAGGCGTACAAGAAAATTCTCCTTGGTGTAAATGCCTTTCTTGGATGTCGAACAAATATTATGATCCACTCAAAATTTATTGAAGAAAGTTCATAGGTAAGAAGTCGAAAGGCCATCACTGACGCAGAAATTTCCCAGAGAAATAGAGGCAATTCTGGAGTGCACTTCTAACTTCTAAAGGCACATCCCTAACCCAAGAACAACTTCAATGCATGTGAAATGTATCGCGAGCTGTACTGTACACCTACAGTGCTCTCAAGCGCTTACCTTAATGAACTCCTGGTCAAAAACTGCTTCTGCCTCAAAATCTGGAGCTGTGTTTCCAACCAGTGGAAGCTCACTCTGGAACAAAAAATTAAATATTTCAAGGCCAAAAAGAGGTCGAACATCGAAAGCAAATACTCACTCAACCAGCTTGAAGAAGCATTGGTGGACTAAATCAACAGATGGACATTCTCATGGTTCATGCATTGCAACTAATTTCAAGCTTGAAGGTTAATTTACTCCAGGAGAAGATAAAAAAAAGCGTCATTGGCTTAAACAACCTTTTTCGTCAACGTGAACGAATTCGTACGAAGAAAATATGAATTCAGATATATTTTGAGCGGAAATGACTTAACTATAAATTTCTCATCTTTTAAGCATACATACACTCTGTAATAATACAGAAAAGAGAATCAATTTAGGCAGTTTAGTAGCTCAAATGTAACAAAGATAATCAATCTTTTAGTAGCTCAGTTAAAAAAGAGATACTCAAGCAGGAGATGAATTCGGGGAAGGGAAGCCCTGTAATGTAATAGAGCAATTTGGGTTCGAAGGAAAGTCCTAAATGCAACAAAGACAATAAGACTGAAGAAAACAATCAAGATGGGTCTCAAAACTTACTGCTCGGACGGCAAATTTCCATCGTCTGGAAGAGGAAGATAGCGAGCGGGGAACACCGGCGGTGAAAGCTCCACCAGCGAATGAGGAAGCAACAGAAACAGTTTTCTTGGGTAAAATGCAGGATTTAGGATTGAGATTGGTATTGGATGAAATGAGAGCGGCCATGGAAGTAGCAGCAGCAGAGCAAGCCATAGTTCATTCAATGCCCTTTGCTGCTGTAGTTTGAATTAGTAAGAGAGTGGTAGTAGCGAGCGATACTCCGATGACTTTTAAGGTAGTGAACGGTCGGTAGGGCTAGCAGTAGATAAGCTCCAAACTGTGTCGTTTGGTTTGGCGGAATTTCTTCGGTGGCAAATGAAATAATTTATGATGAGCATTGTTATTTGTATCCATTATATTTATACATCTTCTAAATACATCTAATCAACAATCACAGTCATAGCCTTGGTTTAGTAATGTGAATGTGTGTGTGAGTGTAGTAGTTGTCTGAGATCAAGAATTCGAATCTTTGTACTACCCAAAAAAATAATTAAAAAAAACAATCGCAATCATAATACAAACTCATACAGCAAATGCCCTCCACTTCACCGATGGAGAGCATGGAGGACACCAACCAGCAATAAGCGATGGAGACCGGCAAAGGCAACACAAAAGAGCTGGACAACACACTAAACCGATTAGGGGAAGGCCATCCAGATGAGATTGGGGATGACACTAGGGAGCAATGGACTCTTGTTACTTGGAGGAAACAAGTCCATGAGTGCCTCATTCATCTTGATCGGAAAACCCATCCGTTGGCAAAGAAGCAAGGACCACAGTATAACAAAATCAAAGATATGTGGATAAAGCTAACGTCTCTCTTCTTCTAAAGCTTTCCCCTCAATCGGAGTGCCCAGAGAATGTCCCAAGTATTCAAACAGTATGGCCAACTCTTTGACGTATACATTGCAAACAAACTTGGTGCAGACAGAAGAAGATTTGGCTTTGCACGGTATGCTAAAGTCACTAATGTTGGGGCCATTGCTGCAAAGATAAATGGGATAATCTTGGGCGGGCACAAGCTCCAGGTGAATGTTGCAAGATACCAGATGAAGACAAATGATGTGGCACGAGTCCAAGCAAGACAACTGCAGAAAGGTAAGCAAGTAATGCCGGATCAGCGGGTGAGTACAAGCTATGAAGTGAGAAACAGACTATCCTATGTAGCGGTGGTTAACAAAGAAGGAGCGTCAGTTGTGAAAGCACCAATGACGCATGATTCCTATACAACTATGCTTACTGATAGAGATTAGGTGAGTAATGTAATTGTTGCAGAATTTCGTAGTAACAGAAGAGGATAAGCTGATAAAGTGAAAGGCATCTAATTGCTTCTGGTTATCTGGATATCTTGATAGGGATGATCACAGAAACAAAAGTATTGATTTGTTGTCTCAATGAGGAGCAGAGCATGAACATTATATCCCGCGGGAGCCAAGAGCAGAACACTATGTTTTCATGGATAGCCAAATGGGATGTAGATGTGGACTTGCAGACACGAAGGACATGGATCAGCCTAAAAGGAGTCCCATTCCATGGTTGGAACAAGGATTGTCTTAACTGGATCAGAACTAAGATGGGTTCCGTCGTAAAAATTGATGATAATACACTGTGGCATACTGATCTTAGAAGATGTAGGATGCAAGTGAAAACAGCGGCAAGAACGAGTCTCAATGAAATTCACACTGTAGTTAACGATGGAAGAAGGCATGATATTGAAGTGGTAGAGGAAACTGATGAGCGTGAAGCTGAGAAGATCGAAGATCAACCACCTAGATTCACGCCAGAAAAGTCACCGGAAAATTTCACGGTGACAAACATGGAGGGTGATGACGGATGGGAGGGTGATGGTCACGCATTGAATGCGATGTTTCGAACTTCGTGTACCTCACTTAAAAATAATTATAGGACAGCGAAGTTTGAAAAAGCACAAGGCTCGAGGAAGATTACTCCTGAAACGAGGGATAAAGTGAAACAAGGCCAACTGACAGTATCCAAGTTGAGATACAGTTGCATTCAATGTGGCAGAGAAATTGCGAAAAATGTCACCCATAAAGGAGTGAGATATGTTAGCAGGCCCATACCACTAAGACACAGTGGGTCACGCGCAATTTATCTGCCACACCTAATAAGAGAAATGAGTGCAACAGATAGCCGGAATATGAGAATGGAAAAAAATGCAGAAAAGATTGATTAACCACGCTGCTATACCATAGTTTGAGCAAGTGAAGATGGAGGAGAATAAGAGAGAATTCCTGCAACACAAGAATACATGCTGAACAAAGCGCAAAACCAAATAGTGTTAGCCAACACTATTGGAGTGGAATTGAACGAGCAGCATTTGAGCACAATTATACAAATGGAGCAAAGAACAACTGATCTGAAGAATCTAGCTAGTGGTGGAAAATGTTTCAATGAGGATACTAAGCTACAATGTTAGAGGTTTGGGGAGACCCCAAGCAAAAAGAGAGACTTCTCAGCTTATAAGACAACATGATTTGCAAATTATTTGCCTGCAGGAGACTAAACACAGAACTATAACAAAAAGAGTATGTGCTCGTATGTGGAGTATGGAGGAGATAGACTATGCTGATAAACCTTCCAATGGGCTATCTGGAGGACTCTTTTGCTCGTGGAGGAAGGATGCATTTGAACTCACCAGCTGCTGGAAAGGAGAAAGAATTATTGAGCTAACTAGAACATGGAAAGAAACAGGAGCATAGATTAAAATTATGAATATACACTCACCTTTTAATCTCGCAGGAAAAAGACGTTTATGGCGCTCTATCCTGCAGAGACTAGACATGGATCCATTGGCAAGATGATGCGTGTGTGGAGACTTTAACTATGTAAGGAACCAAGAAGAAAGACGAGGAGTGGGCACAACAACGAGAGAAATTCAGGAGTTTAACAAATTCTTAGGTGAGACTAACCTTATTGATCTCCCTTTGTTGCTGCACAGATTTACTTGGTTCCAGCCAGATGGAAATGCTGCTAGTCGTCTGGAACATTTTCGGCTATCTGAATCCTTGATAATGGAGTGGCAACAATGATCTCAACTAAGTCTAGACAGGAAAACATCTGATCACTGTCCATTAGCTTTGATGAATGATAAAACAGATTGAGGCCCCAAGCCATTCAAGGTCTTGAATGCCTGATTCCATAATCAGGATTTTGACATATTAGTTAAAGAAGTGTGATCGCAAACACATACTACAAGAAGGAAAAGCTTTATACTATTCAAGAAGCTGAAGCAGTTACGAGAAAAGTTAAAAAAAAGTGGAATGTGGAAGTGTTTGGTCATCTAAACAGAAAGATCAAAGAAGCTGAGGCATCAATGAATGCTCTGGACAAAACATTGGAACAGAGAAGACGGACTAATCCTGAGCAAGAGCAAATGAAAGCTGCTAATTTGGAAATGCCAAAGATGAATATTATGGCAGAAAGCTTAGCGTGCCAAAAAGCTAGAATAAATGGCTCACTGAAGAGGATGTCAACATTAAGTACTTTCATGCTTGTATACATGGGAACAGAGTAAGAAACATAATAAAAGGAATGCACATCAATGGCTTGTCACAGACTGAAGTATCTATGGTTAAGCAGCATCTCCATGATGCCTTTGCAGAACACTATGTAGCAAGAATAATGGAATCCATAATGTATCTTGGAACCTAAACAAATGTGTGACTGCTGAGGAGAATAAATTGTTGACCGGAAGAAGAAGTTTGGAAAGCAATAAGCTCAAGTGTAAGTAGTAAGAGCCTCAGTCCTGACGGATTCAATTTCAAATTCATAAAGCAATTTTGGCCAATCTTAAACATTGATATCATGAGATTCCTAGATGAATATGGGATAGAGGTTGTGCGACTGAAAGGGTTGACTGCTACTTTTATTGCATTGGCGCCAAGCCGCCAAAAACATCCAGCCCTCAGCAGATTGGAGATTTTCGCCTAATATCTATGGTGAACTCAATGTATAAAATTTTGACGAAAATTCTATCGGCTAGATTAAGTGGTGTTCTAGCAAACATTATCTCACAAAGTCAAACAGGTTTTATACCTAAGAGATCAATTTTGGACAATGCATTCCTTGCTAATGAAGTCCTATATGAAACTAAGAAGAAAAAGAAAAAATATGTAGTTTTTAAGGTTGACTTCCAAAAGGTCTTTGACTGTATTCACTTGCCCTATGTTTGGAGACTTATGCAATAGTTTGGATTCAGTCAGCAGTGGATAACTTAGATAAAAGTATGTGTGGAAAGTTCCCATCTTTCTATCACGGTTAATGGAAGTCTGTGCGGTGAATTTTGAAATGGGACGTGGCTTGAGGCAAGGGGATCCGCTCTCCCTTCTCCTCTTTGCAATAGCTGCAGAATGACTTAATGAGCTGCTGCATACTACAGCAGAACAAGGATTGAGAAATGGATACAATGTTGGAGTTGCTGGTGTGTGAATCACACACCAGCAATATACAGACGACACCGTAATTTTCACTGATGTATCTAGAACGGATATATTGGCTTTGAAGGGTGTTTTAAGAATCTTTGAAATACTTTCAGGCCTGAAAGTGAACTTTAACAAGAGCAAACTTTTTGCGGTGAATTTGAATGAAGCAGAGCATTGTATGCAGGAAGGAATATTGAACTGTAAAACTGACACGATCCCTTTCACTTACTTAAGTGTTCAGGTTGGAGCTAATCCAAGATTGAAAGGAACACGGAATCCAGTGTTGGAGATTCTGGAAAATAGACTAAAGCGATGGGAGAACAAGTACATATCTCTAGGTGGGAGGATTACCCTCATCAAATTTGTCCTTACATCCATTCCTATCTATTACTTATCAATCTACAAAGCACCAGTGGGTATTTTGAAAAGGATGACACAATTGTTCAGAAAGTTTCTATGGAGGGAAAGAGATGAACGGTCCTAAGAGAATTTCATGGATTAAATGGGATACAGTTTGCCTCCCTAGATCGAAAGGGAGACTAGGAGTGAGGAAGCTAAAGCAGTTTAACTCATCACTCCTAGGAAAATGGGGGCAAAGATTGGTGCAAGACAGAGATCAAATATGGGTACAAACGCTATTGTCCTTATATGGCGAGTTGGAGATAGGAAATGACTAGAGCTCTCAACAATTGATGAAATACTTGACTTGGAGACAAGACTTACAAAGGCATGTACTGCAGCAACACTGATTTTCTTCTAAACTGGCTAGGAGGTTGGGAAAGGGAGACAAGATAAAATTCTGGCTAGAAAACTGAAGCTTTACAAGAAGATTTCTGGACATATTCAACCTAGTAGTGGATAAGCATGCTACAATCATGGAGAAAGGGAGATATGACAATACCTGGTCATGCAGTGGTTATGGAATTGCCAAAAAAATAACCAGAAGTTCGTTAGCTGGTGACACTCTTGGTCTGAGCCGGCTGTGTAACAGAACTTGTCCCTCTGTATTCCCCTCCTTTCCTCTACTAGTGTTTCCTTGGGCGGCGGCTGTGATCGAGTTGGGTGGCCTATGTTGGTTTTCTACGGTTTCTACTCATTTCCAGGTTATAATTGCTTCCGGTAGGAGGATTGATCGTTGGGAATACGCGATTTTGTTGGGGGGCCATGGATGTAGCTAGAACTAGTGCTTAGGTTTCCTACGGATGGGGTTATCCCCCAAGCGTCTATAGCGCTTCAGGGAGGGAGAGAGGACAGGTCGTGAGTGGTCTAACTCGCCATTGTCGTGTGTTTTAGGTGGCCAGAGGTGGCCGAGAAAGTGTAGGTTACAGTGGTGCCTAGATTTGCGAGCCCAAGAGCATTTTTTTGCTAGCACTAAACCGCACAACAATTAGAAGTGTAGCTCAGTTGGTTGCCATTATCGGGAGGTATTAGGAGGTATCTACTGCGTAGCTAGTTGTGTGGAAGAGGTTTAACAAATAAATAAAATGCCAATGAGAATTTTTTTAAATGGATGGTGTTTAGTTGATTTCGGGGTGAAAGTGAAATTTAGGTCTTACTTGATTCTAATTTTAGTCATTTAATATTGTAATCCAATGACTAATATTAATCTCATTTTAAAAATGTGATTATTAATATAAAAAAATCAAAAACCAATATGAGATTGATTATAGCCCTTATATTACAACGGTTAATTTACAATCAGTTTCATTTAATTCATTTAATTGGGTACGTTGGATTGAAAAAATTCTTTTTTTGGGGGGTACGTTGGATTGAAAAAAATTCTTTTTTTTGATACATTGGAATGTAAATAGCAGGGTTACACAATCTGTTAAGAGCAGCAACTTCACGGGGGATGGAAATCAAAAAGCTCTTCAGCCGGCATTCTGTTGGAGGAACAAGCAGTAAAAAAGCCACTACTTCTTGGAAATGGAGAGCTCTTGATGACAGGTGCTGGAGACATCAAAAAATGGCTTGCCTGTTCCATATGAGCACCTCTAGTAATGAAACGTGCATCAAAATCATTAAAAGCCAGAGCTGTTTTGGCGAGCAGGTCGGCTGCCGAGTTTTCGGCTCTCGGAAGAAGATGGAAGAATATATCCTGCCGATCCTTGAGCATGTCGTGAATCCTACGGATTAGCGGCTCGACAGAAATGTCCTCAGAACACTGTAGTAGCAGGTCAAGAGCATTGCTGCAGTCCGTCAAAATCTTAACATTCTTTAGATTCAGCCAGGAGATATGTTCAATTCCATGCCATAAGGCCCAAATCTCCGCCATGACAGCAGAACAGGAACCAATTCGTCCCGAAAAGTCAGCAATCCACTTAGATGTAGCATCATGAATTACAACGCCAAAGGATGTCGTGCCCGACGGCGCTCAACAACAGCATCCGTATAAACCAGGAACTCTAGTCTGGATGAAGGCTTTGCTAGAAGAATGGGCGAGGAATACGGTAGATCGGCTAGGGCAGAGGTTTTAGTGGTCTGATCATGCATCATCCGAGATAGAATTCTCTGATTCTCACCTATAAGCATTGTTACCATCGACACTACCGTACGAGTAGAGCTATGCAGATTTTGGAAGATTGCCTCATTTCTCGTCCTCCATAACTACCAGCAAGTAATCGAGAACAGGAATTGCTCTCTTGGAGAAGCATTAGCAGAGTCAAGACGGTAAAACACCCAATCAGCTAGATGATCAATGCTCCAGAAAACAGAAGATAGGGAATTGTCGAGTTCCATCCACACAGCAGCACTACGGTGACAGTCCCGTAGGGTGTGAATCAGAGTCTCGTCCTGGCCACAGAAGGCGCATGAGGGAGAAGCTGCAATTTTCCTTTGGAAGCATTCAACGTTGGTCCATAGACAATTCCGTACAACCTTCCATAGAAAGATTTTGACCCCTTCCTGAATTTTCATGTCCCAGATCAAGGCCCAGCGAATGCTCACCGGATTGTAAACCATAGTAGTTACCAGATCGTATGATGAGGCCGTGCAGAATATTTCCATCTTAACACATCAGGGCCAGCCTCATTGGATGGGGGCAGAATGGCCATGATGTCAGAGATGATCGCCTCCGGGAGATAGTGTCTGAGCCGGAGTAGGTCCCATTCCGCTGATACGATACCAAAATCTGCAACACATAGAGACAAATCATCACGAGACAAAGGAACTAGTGAAAAGGATTGCAAAGGAATATTGTTTCTCCCCCAATAGTCCGTCCAGAAATGTGTTGTGCACCCGTTCCCAATTGTCCAGCAACAACCATTTTCAATAATATCCAAAACTCCAACAATTGATCTCCATAAACGAGTGCCCCCGGTGGATGTCCGTTGATGAAATAAATTTGACCCTTCGAAATCGTATTTTGCCGAGAATTTTTTTATCCAAATGGGAATCTGCCCGATCCCTTGGCTAGCAACCAAGAGCCAAGCAAGTTTGCATATCAGCACCTTGTTCATGTCACGGCATTTTCGGAGGCGTAGCCCACCCCGATTTCTCGGTTGACAACATTGATCCCAACTGACGAGCGAACATTTCCTAGTAGAACTGTTGCCTCCCCAGAGGAACGTACATATAGTTTTATCCATGGAATTGCAGGTACTCCGAGGAACAGCCGCTGTTTGCATCACATAGTTCGGAATGGCACATAGTACCACCTTGCTCAGAACCACTCGACCAGCCATGGAAATATGTTGTTTGGACCATCTATGCGTCCGTTCCTGAATTTTGACAAGTTGAGAATTGTAGGTAGAGTTAGATACTCGGCCGTGTATCAGGGGAACCCCAAGATAGACCCCGAGATCCTCAACCCGACGTATACCAAGTAGGTGTTCCACTTTCCCAGCGATGGTTGCAGGCACTTTCGGGGAGAGCCACAAAACTGATTTGCTTGAGTTCATAGTTTGCCCGGAGGAGGACAAAAAGACATGAAGAATGTCGATCATTATCTCGGCCTGTTCAGTAGAGCATTCTGCGAAAAGTATAAGACCATCAGCAAAAAATAGATGCGATAGAGCGAACTTGGGCCTCCCGAAAAATAATGGTTTCCATCGGCCGACCCGTGTGGATAGGTTAATTGCATGTGTGAGCCTCTCCATACAAAGTATAAACAAGTACGGTGAAACCAGGTCGCCTTGCCGGACTCCCCGTCGAGGGTGAAAGCTGACTCCTCTCAGGCCTTCCCAACCGACTTGCACAGAACTAGTTTCCAAGGAGGATAGAATAACATTAACAAGAAAATCTGGAATCCCGCAATCTTGAAGAGTATCAAATATGAATAACCACTCAAGCTTGTCAAAAGCTTTTGCTAGGTCAATCTTTATGGCCATGTATCCTGACTTTCTTTTCGACGTGCGCATTGAGTTGATTGCTTCCTGAGCGGCCAGAATATTATCGGAAATATGACGTCCCTTAACAAAGTTGGATTGATTCTCGGAGATCAGAGAAGGTAGCACTAGCTTCAACCTGTTAGAAATAATCTTTGAAACCAGTTTAGCACAAATATTAACCAAAGTAATCAGTCGAAAGTGATCATATCTTTCCGGCCGGGTGATCTTTGGTAATAAGGAAATGAGCCCCTGGTTTGAAGCCGGCGGGATAGAACCTGTCTCAAAAATACCAAACACAAACTCAATAAGGGAGGGAGAGATTAGTTCCCAGTTTGCTTGATAGAAATCTGCCGTAGAACCATCGGGACCGGGTGCCTTGTTTGGGTCCATAGTGAATAGTGCTGCTTTAATCTCTTTCGGAATAATCCCTTGGCCAAGCAACAGAATATGTGAGGTTGTCAGATTAGCAAACTGACCTGAGATAGGATATGGCAGAAGCTCTGTTCTCGGACCAGGAGATGTCGCATCATAAATCAGCCGAGATAGCCGTGGCACCTTCCAAAATAGCAACTTTGTCAGAGGACCAAGTACCATTTTCCTGCTGTACCAGTCCCAATTTCCTCCGACAACGTTTGCTTTTAAAGCGAGAATGAAAAAACTTTGTGTTTCTATCCCCTTGTTGAATCCAAGCACTGCGCTGATTTTGCTTAGTGAGCAATTCCTCCTCCGTTAGAATGATTTCCAATTTGCTCTTGAGTTTGATCTCCAAATGTTGGAGGAAGGCCGAGACATTTCTTTCCAAAGCCTTCTGAATCCTGCCCAGCCGTTTTTGAAGATGTCTTTTCTTTCGGAATATGTTTCCGAAAATCTCAAATTTCCAAACATCCAGTTTAGTAGTCATTGCCCCGAGTGCTTCAAGCAATGGCAGATCAGAATCCCAATTTGCCGCGAACCAGGGGGCCCAAGCATTATGTGAGGACCATACATTCATGAACTTGAAAGAAACTTCCGGCGACAAAACACTCCCAACATTCGTCATCTGAATCAACAAGGGAGAGTGATCGGAAGAGACCCTTGGTAGATGACTTAACTTGAGGGTAGAAATGGCCGAGAGGAGGGCATCGTTAGCAAGGGCCCAGTCGAGGCGTTCATGACATCCGCCCCTCGCCCAAGTGAAACGCAATCCATAAAAATCGACAGGTTCGACAAAAGCCCGCTCAACCCAGTTCCTGAAATGAATAGAACCATTTGATGGCCTCCCTTTCAACTTATCTCCAGGTCCAAGGTATGCATTAAAATTGCCGACCACAAGCCAAGGAAGAGTGACGAAATCCGCAATTCGGGTCAGTTCTGGCCAAAGGTGTCGGCGAATAGACGGCGTTGGACTGCCATATACCGCAGTAATATTAAAATACCATAGATTTGAGCTATGTATCGAAAGATGAATAAGTTGCCAATCGTGAGAGATAATGCTCACCGAGAGGCTGTCCCTCCAAATAATCCAGATACCTCTAGAAAAACCCGAGGCTTCAACACGAAAAGAGTGGCCGAAGCCAAGACCAATATTCCTGATAACTGTCTGCCTCCTTACCGCTAATACGGGGCTCCAAAATCACCAATAGAGAGGGTTTATGTGTGATGATCAGATCACGTAATGCGGAAATTGTAGTGGTGTTTTTAATGCCTTGGGCATTCCAAGAGATGATGTTCAAAGCCATAGTTGGTGAGAAAAGGAAAGGATCGGCCCCGAAGGCTATTTATGATTCCCATCGTCCTCCAAAGGGTCCCGACCCTGTGAAAGCTGTTCCAAATGAACCTTGGCCTCGGCAGACTCATGTTGAGCTAAGCGGATCTGAGTCCCATCCTGATCCATATCCATGCCCAAAGACGGGTCTTCAGCGACTGAAGGCGGATCAGTGTTTGTGTCCATAGGCTTTTGAGCTGAATCACAGGACATAATGACCTTTTTGAGATGTATCCCACGCGGTTCAGACTGCTTATAAGAGAACTTGGTCAATGATGGAGCTGATCCCGCACTAATTTGTGCGGGATGTGGGACGACAACTGCGACATGTGAGGGTGTTTCATCAGAATGTGAGGAGGAAGCCGCCTCCTTTTGGGAGACTCCATGTTCACCACCGGGACTACTGGTCTTGGAGGAGACGAGTGGAGAGGCGCGTTCAATCCAACTTGATCACTTGATCCGTTTGTGAGAGTTAAGCTTGCGTTTTCCTTTTCCATCAGTGGCTTTAGTAGAGTTGGCAGACTGTGTGCCGCTTGCAGTATGGTGGTCCATTGGACTTTTTAAAATTTGGTATGATGGCAAATCCAATTCCTCCTCGGGTGTCTGTAAAGCAGCATATCAGCCAGATTTGGGAGTTAAATCGGGGAGAGCTGTGGATTTTGAGTCCTTCAGGGGTCGACACACCTTCTTATGTTGACAGCGATCAGGAGTTACATGCCACAAATTGGTGACTTACTTTGGTTCCCCACTCTTCATACAGTTTTTTTTTTGTTAAGATGGTGTTGCATTTTCGCTACCTCTGTCTGACTGTTCTGCCTTGTTATGATAGCTCCTCATTTGTGCAGCTCGAATTGAAGATGCACAATGGGCACTCAGAAAAGTAGTTAAGACGAGTATGTGTGGAGCTATTTTGGAGAACCATATATCAGTGTTGGGCTTTATATCAATTAATTCGTTTAATTAATTTAACCTAAAGCCCACTACCCACCTAAGCCCACCTAATCTCTATATAAGG
>JAOYMZ010039881.1:0-15358 GCA_025802335.1 Pinguicula primuliflora | reverse complement strand
CATAATTTGAGAGATTCCATAAACCCATTTGAGGATTTAGCCCCAAGAAGTTTGGAGAATGTGTGGTGAGCAATTGAAGAATTCTTTCACGCCTTGCGGAGATAAAGCCCTTCTTTTGTTGCATGGCTTCAACATCCTCCGAGGATAATCGGGCAGCGAAACCGGAAATAACATGATGATAATGATAAAGTATCTTTGGTTGTTGTCTTCCTGATAAGGGATCAACTTTTGGCAAGAATGAATTGTGCCAGCCCTCTATATCACCAGATTGAGGCTCAACATGAATAATATATGTCTCTAAGGATTTCTCTTGGGAATCAAGTGCTGCAAGAACATGGAGAGGAGTTAGCAAGCAGAGTAGGAGCAGAGGAGAATGGATTGACTTCATGGTGTTGATGGAGAATAGAATACAATGCGACTGGTTTTAAATAGTGTCGTTGCAATTCACCATACAAACTTTTTAAAAAAAAAAAAAAAACATACAAAGTCAAATGGAAAGGAATTGGAAAATTTCATGCAATTTAGTCAGCTCCTTCCTTTTGAGGTTTTGACCGAAGGTCATCCATCATCCATTTTGCAAATATAATTAAAACGATTGAAATTTGCAATCTTCTTGTTTTGGTAATAGCCAATTGAATTGTGAAATGCAATAAAATCATACTTGCTTACTAAAATATAATTGTGAAATGCAAAATCTACCGAAAAGGAAGCAAACAATAATTTTTATATCCTACCAAAATCAAACTGGATTGATCAAACCTAAGAATAAGATTCTGGCTACTCCTCTCAGCTCGGCGACTGTTGCATGCAAGGATGGGATACAGCGATTGGTGTCAAGCGCCGCAATTCTGTATCCGGAATTCGCCTTTGGAGGTTAGATTGCAGGTAGATCTACCTGGCCAAACAGCCCAACCCTGATTCCCCTGATTACTGGAGATGTATGAAATATCTGACATTTGAGAAGTGGGGAGAAGAACAGAAGGTGTGCGGTGATACAAATTAAAGATAACAAAGAACAAAGCTGGAGAATTGGAAGAAGCAGATCTAATTTTCGTCGGTTCATCGGCAGAGTTGAGGAACAACTCCGTCTGTTCGTCTACAGAGGGACATGCGTCTGGACATGTGGGGAAACTATCGTACATGTCTGGCAGGTGCTAAGGCATGCGATAGATGGGCCTAGAAATTGCGATTTATGTTGTAAGCCCAAATGAAGAAGGGGGCAGAAGCCCAAAACTGTATTTATGAATATAGAACAGTGAATAAAACGATTATTTACCAAAAAAAAAAAAAAAAACTGGATTGGTCAAAACACAAGATTTATATGGAATTATAATTAACCATGAATTCTTATAAGTTTGTTTGGGTGACTACTAAACGAAAATTTTCTCCTGCCGAGTAATACATGCTGAATAAATTATGATGTATATCGAAAACTAATCTTAATTGTCGGATTAAAATCTGACAGCCTAGATTTAAAGTAGCAATAAATGAAAACAGGAACTTTTTTTTTAGCCGAAACAGGTTTCAACCCACGTGAGCCGTGAACCGATCCAAAAAATTAAAAATTAAAACTTAAAACCAGCAACGCCAAAAAAAACAACCAAAAAACAGAACCGGATAAATAGAACAATACAAAAAATGCAGAACAACAACATCAATCCATAACTTAAACCAACCAACACCAAAAAAACAAAACAGATGTTGGGATTTATTTAGTCTACCGGAAGAGGAAATGAGGAAGGAAGAATTTATATGGGAATAGTGGGGGTAATCCAATCACCTTAATGATGTAATTACGGAAAGATAGGGGGCGTAGAAGAACAAAAGGGAGAAAGAAAACAGCTCAGATGGCAAAGAATGATGGATTACGGAGAGAGCTAGTGGGTGAGGACAAAAGATCCTAGAAAAATGAAAAAAGGAGACTCCAACTGGAGGCTCAAACAAGGAAACACAGCCCTATACTTTTTTTTGCGTACTTGCAAGGTATCCTACCGGCCGGCAGCCAGTAGACTAATCCTCCATCCCGGATGAGCACACTAAGTGGTAAAGGACTGGCCAAATGTTTCTCTCCATTCACATGGGTGAGAATCGAACTCCCGACCTCATTCTTAAGGGATGAGGTGCTCAACCACCACACCAAACAGCCCTATACTTTTCAATTCTTTAAATGATAGCAATATAGTAGTTAGTAACAGCAGACACATGAGAAATGAGGCTGAAGAAATTTTGAGCATGGGCAAAACTATAGGGATACGCATGGATACTGCTGGCAAAGAAATATTGGATCGGTTACAAAAAATGGAAACCAGGGACATTCTGGATAGTCTGGGGCAGGTAGGTAAGAAGGGAGAGGAGAACAAAGAAGAGTAGACGCAATGAGGATACTAACGATGAATGTAAGGGGTCTGGGGTGCAATCAGAAAAGGAAAGAGCTTCGAAATTTGATGAGAGAAAAAGGAGTAGAGTTTGTAGGAATGCAGGAAACTAAAAGGAAGTCATAAATAGGGATTTCGTTCAATCTTTGTGGAGGGATAAAGATTTTGAATGGAAGTACAAGGGTTCTGATGGTGCATCTGGGGGATTGTTGTGCATTTGGGTTAAAAGTATATTTTGTTGTAAAGAAGTGTGGGATGGGAATGGGATCTTGGGCCTAAGAGGGTTGTGGAAAGATGACACGAAGCTGGTTAATGTGTATGGTGCAGGTGATTTAGCGGGGAAACATCAACAGTGGGATAGCATTTCCGAAAGAATGCAGAGCTTCAAGGAAGATAGATGATGTGTGTTTGGGGATTTCAATGCAGTTCTGACAATGGAAAAGAGAAGAGGTCAAACACGAAGTAGTAGTGAGGAAATTGAAATGTTAAGAGAATTTGTTAGCACAAATAACCTAATGGACATCCCTATGACAAAAAGAAGATTCACATGGTATAGACCAGCACTTGGATCTATGAGTAGGCTAGACCGGTTGCTACTGAATGTAGAGTGGTTTGATAGAGCGGAACATTGGATTCAGGAGGGTTTATCGAGGTAGGACTCAGACTACTGTCCGGTTTTGTTGATGGATAAAGTGGTAGAGTGGGGAATCAAGCCAACAAGGGTGCTTGATAACTGGTTACAGGACGATGAGTTTGTGAAGTTGGTGGAGAAAGTGTGGACAGAAACTAATATAAGTGGGTTCAAAAGTTTCAGTATCAAAGAGAAGCTGAAGATTCTAAGAAGTGAGATTAGGGAGTGGAATAAATGGAAAAATACTAATCCGGTTGACAGAATCAAAAGGTTGAAGCTTGAGTTGAGCAGACTAGAGTCTGAAGCGGAAAACAACACACTTCAGGACAGTGAAAGGGACAAACTAGAATGGACACGGAATGAGATCAAAAGGTTACAAAAGGAGGTGGAGAGAAGTATGTACCAGAAAGCACGTCTGTTATGGCTAAAGGAGGGAGATGAAAATTCGAGAGTGTACCACAATTATGTAAAGAGAAACAGGGCCAGAGACTGTATCAATGGTGTTTGGAATGAAAACACATGGATAGACAACCATGTACAACTAAAAGAATTTTTTAGAACTGAGTTTGAGAAAAGATTCAGAGAACCGTGCAGAAACAGACCGATACTAGCGTGTTTGGGCTGCAAGAAAATCAGTGAGAACTCAGGCCAGGATTTGATTAGGCCATTCAGTGAGGAAGAAATAGTAGATGTGATTAAAGGTTGTGGAGGTAGGAAGAGCCGAGGCCCTGATGGAATAAATTTTAATTTCATAAAAAGGATTCTACCAACAATGAAGGATGAGATTGTACAGATGGTGCAAGAGTTTTACTCAAATGGAAAAATAGTAAGAGAGGGTAACGCAACGCATATAACTCTCATTGCAAAGGTAGACTCACCACAGGTTGTGCAAGATTTCAGACCAATAACTTTGGTAAACAGCATGTATAAAATTGTGGTCAAGCTTCTAGCAAACAGGACAAAACTAGTGATGGAAGAGGTGATAGCCGAAAATCAGACAGCATATATTGAAGGAAGGAGAATGTTGGATGGGGTGTTATGTGCTAACGAGGTGGTCCTAGAGGTTAAGAGTTTGAAGATGCCAACAGTGATATTGAAATTAGATTTTGAAAAAGCATATGATTCTGTAAATTGGCAGTTTATAGACAACATGGCTGAGAATCTAAGGTTCCCAAGAAAATGGAGGAGGTGGGTTCAGGAATGTTTAAAATCTGCATCATCAACTATTCTGGTTAATGGAAGTCCTTCAAATGAGTTTAAGCCAGAAAGAGGTTTGAGACAAGGGGATCCATTATTCCCTTTTCTATTCCTCATAGTTGCAGAAGGATTGAGTTTCATGTTGAACAAGGCTATATAGGGGGGGTCTGATAGATCCAGTAGAAGTGGGTAGGCAAAAGGTTAAGTTCTCGCATTTGCAGTTTGCTGACGATGTGATCCTGTTTGGCAAGCCTCGTGGCAAAATATAAAGGGATTTAAAATTGTGCTGAGATGGTTTGAACTTATGTCTCGTCTAAAGATCAACTTCCAAAAAAGCAGTTTGATTGGAGTGAATGTGGAGAACAGTGTGATTGATGAAATGGCTGATTATATGAATTGTAGAGTGGGGCAGATTCCGTTCACCTATCTGGGACTGCCTGTGGGAAGCGAAGAACAGAGTGAAAATACTTGGAAACCACTGATCAACGAGTTCGAAAAAGTGTGTAACAGTTGGGTGAACAGAAATCTGTTCGTTGCAGGAAGGGTTATGCTCATTAATTCTGTACTATCCTCCATACTCCTGTATTATTTCTCAATGTTCATATCACCTAGACACGTCCTTGATAAACTTGAATCTATCCAAAAAACCTTTTTATGGGGAGGGAGACATGGGAAAAAAAGAGTGCATTGGGTAGCTTGGGGCAGAATATGCCAACCAATAGAAAGCGAAGGTCTAGGAATTAGGAAGTTGGAAGAAATTAACACATCTCTTTTCAGGAAATGGCTAGGAAACTTACTAGAGGAAAAAGATGAGTTGTGGAGAAGAGTAGTAAAATCTAAGTATATGGGGAATTCTCTAATGGTAGGGAGTTGCGGAAGCTTGGAAGGGGTAGAAAATTAACAAGAAGGGCTTAGAAGAAGGAGGCCCAAAGAATCAAGATGGTGGCAAAATGTCAAAAAACTTGGATCAGATGAGTGGTTTGGAGAGATGAGGATATTTGGTTAGGAGATACTGCCTTGCAGCATAGTTTTCATAGACTAAAAATATTAGATACAAC
Organism: Pinguicula primuliflora; assembly: GCA_025802335.1. Classification (NCBI taxonomy): domain Eukaryota; kingdom Viridiplantae; phylum Streptophyta; class Magnoliopsida; order Lamiales; family Lentibulariaceae; genus Pinguicula; species Pinguicula primuliflora. Next base: position 10,097 of record JAOYMZ010039881.1, on the reverse strand, counting down.
TAGGGGGAAGTGTGTTGCAGATCATGGTAGATGGAGAGAAGATGGGTGGGAGTGGCAATGGAGTTGGCGGAGATGGTTGTATGAGTGGGAAAGAGAGGAGTTAGAAGAGTTGGAAAATTTGCTAACCTTTGTAACAATGCAGGAACATATGCAGGACTCTTGGAGGTGTGTTGAGACAGCAACAGGGCGATTTGAATCAAGCACAGCTCACTCACTGATACATGCTCTCAAGCCCCCATTGCAGGATGAAGATGAAGTGAGCAAGCTGAAGGAGGTTTGGTGCATATGGGCTCCCAAAAAAATCTCCATGCACTATTGGAGACTGATGCAGAATAGACTGCCGATGAGAGTAAACTTACCGAGAAGGAATATCATCCATGAAAGGCAAGCTATTGATTGTGTTCTATGTGGTGAAGCTCCAGAAACAGAAGAACTCATTGTCAAAATGTGTACTTTCAGCAGCGAAGTGTGGTTACAGATGTGGGCTTGGCTGCAAGTTGATGATATTGATCCACCTGATCATTGTGCTTTTATATCCATCAAACATGCAGGTGTTGACAAGGAGAAGTGGAAGGCTTTCTGGCTAGCTGCACAATGGATGGTGTGGAGATGCAGAAATGATAAACACTTCAACAACAACACTCAACAGTTCGCCGAAGCAGTGAAAAGAATTCAGGTATGCACACGGCAATGGATGAAGGCTAAAAACGAGACATTTTTATATGGAATAGGGAGTTGGGATTTGAATCCGTTAGTGTGTCTTGGCAGTAGCCCGATATTATAGAGCAATGCAGGAGCAGGAAACCAAAATCAATTTTGGGAGTATAAGTAGTGCTCATTATTAGCAGATCTTTCTGTGTTCTGGTGAGAAGTGTCATATTGCCGGATCTGAGTTACTTCTTTCTATCTGCTGCAAGACAGACAAGGTTGTTTGATGGTTCGAAATGTAGGGCCAATGTTTTTGATGGTTCAAACAAGAGATTTCGCTATCTGCTGCATTGAAGGATGGCCTACTCTTTTGAAGGGAAATCTGCAGAATGGAGTTGAAGAAATATCTGCTAGAGAAGTTTTGTGCGATTGGCTATGGTGACAACAAACCTTATGCTGAAGGTTTTTGAAACACACAGGTAGGGTAGGAAAGTCTTGGGCCTAGGCCCATTGTAAATATGTACAAAAAACTCTTATTTTGTCCTTAATACAAATTTCAATTATCCAAAAAAAAATCCAATCACCTTAATACCAGGGTTTTGAGGAGGATACCCATATTCCTAACTAAGTCACCCCCCCCCACACACACGCATCCACACACACGAGACCGGATTACCCACTGTGGGTTCTGGTTCAGTTTTCTTAAAAGGGCTCGAGATCCGGTTATTGGACTGACCCAGTTTATTTATAAATTCCAAATGGTATCAGAACCATGATCAAGGCCCAAATCCTAACCAATGGGTGTCTAAATCCGACAGGGCTTGCCTAGTCGTACTTGAGAGAAGTGTTAAAATGAGAAAAATAGTTGTCCCATACCGGAAACTTATCCCAAAGAATAGAAGTATAAATAAGGGAATAGTGGGGAGAATTAATAACCTTGAGTTCAGAGTTTTATTGAGGACACCTACTATTCCCACCAAATTTACCCACATGCGCAATCGCTCTCACAAGACCGAACCCACTTTGGTCTTGATTTAAAAATAAAAATTTAAAATATAGTTGGCTTAAAGAAACAGTTGTAAAATTAAAAAAAATACATTTTAGGCGGTGAGGCATCGCCGCGGCGCCCGCTAAGGCGCCCGATGTTCTTGGCGGCCCCGCCTCCGCCTGGCGCCTTCTCATACACTGGTAATGAAGTACGAAATTCTAGATTAAATCGATGGTTAGTCTGTAAGAGATGTAGCTGGTCAAACGAGCTTTGAGAACGAAACTTCAAATTAAGAAAGTCAGAATGTAAGGTATGGAAATTTTGGGCTATATATTATTGCTATTATAGAATAAACTTCATAGAAGTAGCCCATATTATCCCTTATATGCATGATATATGTGAGTAAGGAGTGATAGTAGGCTACTGGGCCGAAATTGAATAACTCTTAGGAATTTGTATATGTGTTGAATTAATTCGGTGGAAGTGGAACCCAAACCCTTCCCACGATTAAGAGACCTAGCGGCGACAACAAAGAGGGGCGAAGGAGCAAGACGCGGGACTAGGGGGCACGTGCCCCCCTAATGAAGAATCAAACGGAATGATGGAGAGAAAAAAAATAGCAGAAAAGCCTCCAAACTTACAGATTGGATGTTGGAGGTGTGATGGGAGGCTAGGGTTTGTTCTGTTCACTAACTTTTTAGTAGCTTTTTAGAATCTAGCGTTTGACGAGAGGAGACAGTCATAAGATAGGTTGTTCGAATTCTAAGTGCGTGGGGACGGGAACAGGGGTAGATTGGAGCATCGTGTGTGCTCCTTTTTCTGTGATTCGAGTCTTTTTACTAGGTTTGTGGGTTTTGCTTGAGCTATTACTCCTGTATGGTAGAATCTTGTGGTTGGAGGTGTGTATGCATAAATACATGTGTGTCTGTTAATGTGTGAATAAATTAGTTGTGTGCTACCATGAATGAGATGAAACGCGTATGGGTGAGCCCCTGTTCTGCGGAGTGCGAGCTCAACGCTGCGTTCACCGGGTGAGTCGTGCTTCTGTGCGGAAAGGGTGGGAAAAAGAGCGTTGTGTGCACTGTGGCATTGTGCCGTGACTGTGGTGTGGAAGATGGCTCGACAACCTGAGGTGGTTGTGGAGTGGGACCGTATGCCAGGCAACGGGGACGAATCTCCTTTGACTGATGTGCCGGGTGTTAGGGAAACAATAAACAGTGAAACGTGATTGTATCAAATTCCTATAAATCCGTCCGTATATTGTATGATTAGTTAGGAAAATATGGAAGGAGAATCCTTACCATATAGGACTCATCATGTACTGTCTATATAAACTTGTATACTAGGTATGAAACGTACGGAATACAATTTAGTTTTCTCTTCAATTCAATTGTCTTTCATGGTATCAGAGCCATTGTTGCTCACGCAAGATTGATCCTGAATCGAGTGTTAAGATTCAAGAATCATACTTACGATTTTGTCGTTCTGATTGGAGTGTCTCAATCACGAATCAATCGTCTGCAAGAGATATCCGAATCTATCTCAGGTAGTTTTTATTAAACTGGATACAAACAATTATCTATCTTGGCTATCACAGATTGTACTTGTTCTGAGGTGCTACGATCTAATGTCTGTTGTTGATGGATCATCACCATGTCCTGCTTCCAATCTTCCTCTACCACCAGATGCAACTGACGAACAGCAACTTGTCCCTGCAGTTGTAAATCCCGCATTTCTTGACTGGTACCGAAAGGACCAATTTGTCCTTGCGTTGATAAATAGATCTCTCTCCGCTAAAATTCTTCCAGATACTTATGGATTGACTAGTGCCCATGCTATTTGGGAGAAACTCTCAAAACGGTTTTCACCAAATAAACTCATCTAGAATACTGAATCTAAAGAGGAAAGCTTCAGAACTTGAAACAGTGGAATCAAACCTGTTCTGCATTTTTATAGTCTGCAAAATTAATCAAGGCTGAACTCTTAGCAGCAGGGCAGACAGTCACTGAAGATGAATTGATCGATTATGTTGTAGGAGGCCTCTCATCTGCATTCCAAATGTTTGTTCCTCACATCTCCTTCGCTCAAAGAATGGGTAATCTCTCGTTGGAAGATTTCGAAAGTGAGCTCTTCACGTATGAAGCTCTCATCCACACTCCGGCGTCGGAACAATAGGATGCAGTCGCCTTATGGTCCACGAACGACACAATCGAACTGGGTGACCCTCGATTTCTGATGTCACACCGGAATTCATCCCGTGGTGGCAGGACGCAATTTGCAGGCGGCGACCGATTTGGAGTCTGGAGTTCTGGATGCAGACATTTTTCTTAAACCAGCCGCCGTTTCATGAATGGACTATCGGGCTTTCGGCGCTCGGATTTCTCTGGCCGGCAAAACCATGAAATTATCGGATTTCAGAACCCTAACCCGCGATGGCCGGTGGATGTTTCCCTCGGGTCCTCATCAAACAACGGAAGTCACGGGCCAGCGACTTATTCTGCAGGAAATGGGCCGACAACTTACTCAACAGGGAGGGGCCCAGTTTCGTCTTTTACTCCTCAGCCCAAATCAGGTCTGCCCAGTCATCGGTCCGGCCCAATTCTAGGAAATCTGAATGTTGCGAAAAATGGCCCAACTCAATTTCAACAGTCCGGGACAAATCTGGTGAACCCATATGCATGCCAAATTTGTGGGGGTGATAGTCACACTGCATTAGACTGCTTCAATCGTATGGATTATTCCTATCAGTGCCGCCACCCTCCAGCAGAACTTATGGCCATGGCGGCCCAGTCCAATGCTACACTTGATAGTGGATTATGGTTTGCCGACTCAGGGGTGAACAATCATATTACTGATGATTTGGCAGATCTTTCTTTGCAGGAACACTACTCCGGAGGAAATGAGGTGGCTGTAGGTAATGGAGAAATCCTGACCATTCAACACACTGGTTCCTTACATTATCCTACTTTTTCTGGTTCTCTTGTCCTTTCTAACGTATTTCATTGTCCAAATAAATTTGCTAAATTACTTTCCATTTATAATTTTTGTTGGGATAACAACTGTTTCTTTGTATTGACGAAATATGGTTATTTTATGAAGGACAACAAAATGAGGAAGACGCTCCTACAAGGACTTAGTGTCAATGGGCTGTATCTAGTGGACCTACCAACTTCCTCGAGTCTTAAATGTGCCTTGATGGGTATGGTTGGTGTAAAGGCATCATTTAACAACTGGCATAAAAGACTAGGTCACTCTGCTGCTCCTATCGTTAATCGTTTAGTCAAAATTAATAAGTTGTCTGTCTCAGGTTCTAGTTGCTTAGAATTTTGTGAAGCTTGTCAATTAGGTAAGGGTAAACAATTACCTTTTGTCTCGTCTGAGCATTGTTCTAGGTATCCACTAGACTTAGTTCATTCTGATGTATGGACATTTTCTATTTCTTCCAACACTGGTTTAAAATATTATGTTGTATTTATTGACGATTTCTCGCGGTTTTCATGGATATACACACTTGTTCACAAATTTGATGTTATTAAGTGCTTTGTAGAATTTTAACCAATTGTAGAAAATCAGTTTTCACGCAAAATTAAACAATTTCAAAGTGACGAGGGAGGTGAATATGTGTCACATATGTTTAAAACCTTTTTGACTACACATGGCATCGTGCACTGTTTATCCTATCCACACACATCACAACAGAATGGCATCGTCGAACGTAAACATCGTCATCTAGCCGATATGAGTTTGTGTCTCTTGTCTATAGCACGTTTGCCACATACCTTTTGGCTTGATGCAATGTTTACGGCAAATTATATCATTAATCATTTGTCAATGCCATTACTTTGTTACGACAGTCCATTCTCTATATTGTACGGCACTATACCTGGTTATTGGCAATTTAGGGTTTCCGGTTGTGCATGTTACCCCTTATTACGGCTCTATCACACTACCAAATACATGTTTCTAGCAAGAAATGTGTCTTCCTTGGTTATAGCACTAAACACAAAGGGTATAAATGTTATGAACCACTCACTAAACGTGTTTACATATCTCGCAATGTCATCTTCTATGAAGGGAACTTCCCTGGGGTCACTAATCCAGCCATTGACATATCCTCTGCAGGGGCATCCTCATCTGATTTGATGCCCTCCTCAGGTATTCATATTTCACCTATACACGTGACAAATTTATCTACATCTCGTACTTCAAACCCTACGTTGCCCATTGACTGTGTTGGAGCTGGCGGTATGCCGCAAGGCCTTGACCCACTCTTGGCTCCCTCATAGTCAACGGATAACGCACAGTTCACCTCTATGTCAGATCTGCCACGCGGCTCCTGTGTAGACTTGACCTCCCTTACGGTGACTACTACTGAGGCATCGGGTGGTATGTTGCAAGGCCTTGACCCAGTTGTTGTCTCAGAAAGTAGTCCACGCTCAGGACGGCCAATGGAACCTGGTTCACCACGTGGCACCTTAGGTGTAGTAGCTTCTTCATCCTTAGATTCATGTAGTCGTATCATCTCTCATAACTCCTCACGCCCTGTCACTCGTAGTCAAATCGGGTCTCTCAAACCCAAATCATTTCCTGACTATCACATGTATTTTTCTTCCAAATATCCTGTGTGTGCTATGTCTAGAGTGCAGATTTCTCGAGAACCATCCACTTACCTACAGGCCAAGTCTTCTCCGGAATGATGTGCTGCGTTGAAAGAGGAATATGATGCTTTGATGGCTCATTCCACATGGTCTCTTTGTTCCCGGCCGACAAACCACAACATCATTCGGAACAAGTGGATCTATAAGATCAAGACCAAATCTGATGGATCTGTAGAGCGTTATAAGGCTCGACAAGTGGCACGTGGTTTCGAGCAAACATATGGGCTTGATTATGAGGAGACATTCAGTCCTATCATCAAACCATCTACCATCTGCATTCTACTATGTCTGTCCATGCAGTTCAGTTGGCCGATATGCCAACTTGATGTGTCTAATGCATTCTTGAATGGCGTTCTACTTGAGGAAGTATATATGAAACAACCAGCGGGTTTCATTTCAGCTGCTCATCCTGATCATATGTGTCGCTTGCATAAAGCCCTCTATGGTTTTCGCTCTAAGTTGTCATCCTATTTGACAGTAATAAGAAAATCTACGCTCTCTTCCGTGGATGTATGCACATTATCGAACCACATAAATTTGTCTTCTTATTTTTCGAACTTTCTGATTCGATTTTCCAAAATTTCACCTGCATGCGATGGCCAAATGGCTGCGACAATCATGCTGAATTTATGGTCGGTGCCTACTCCACCCCTCTGGCCACGGTGTGGCCACAACTCATTTCCCTTTTGGATTTCTTTGGTATTCCTTGGACGGTAGAGCTATTCTAGTGTCCAACGGAATTGGGGAGCATATAGTGAGATAATCAAAGTATACTCCCCAGTGAGATAATCACTGTATACTCCCCAGTGAGATAATCACTTTATACTATGCAGTGCCCTCGTGGCACTGCAGGATTGGTCGGTCAGTGGGCCAGTGCAAAAGTGTTAAACATCAGCCCACCTGTCACACCAATCCCGCAGTGCCACATGCGCACTGCATAGTGTGTAGTGAGTTACTGACTGCACAAACCCCAAACCCGTGTCCAACCGATAGTGACGAATGCTCCCTCTTCTACAACACACAAAACAAATGTCATGACTTTATGATTTGCAAGTTGAAAGTCAACTTCTGAGAGAAGCAGAACTATTGGTACAGAAGCAATTTAAAACTGAATTGGATCATGCCATGTTGGAAAATGAGATAATACTATTTAAAAGTCTAGATCTCGGTGGATCATGGACGGTGATGGTAATAATAAGTCCTTTCATGTTAAAATTCAGAGTAATAGAAGAAAAAACAGCTTCAAAGGAATTGAGATTAATGGAACGTGTAGTGATGATGCTGGTGTAGTAAAAGAGGCAGTGACCAGTTTCTTTCGGAATCATTTTACAGAGGAGCAATGGCTCAGACCTACTTTGAATTTTCAAGCAACAGTTACACTAAATGAAGAAGATAATACATTTCTGACAGAACCATTAAGTGAAGAACAAATCTATGCGACCATGAACAGCTGCTCTCTGTCTAAGAGTCCTGGCCCCAATGGGTATAATTTCTATTTTATCCAGAAGCATTGGGAGACTATCAAAAGTGAATTCATTGAATTTATATAGAACTTCTATGATGAATCACAAATAACAAAATGTCTAACTGGGACCTGGATAACTCTGGCACCAAAGGTCTTAAATCCTACAGATTTCAATCAATACTGCCTTATATCTTAAGTGGGATGTGCGTATAAGAGCTCTCCAAGTTGCTGACTACCAGAATGAATAAAGTTATGTTGAAACTGATCTCTAAGAACCAGATTGGGTTTTTAAAGAATATACAAATTTTGGATGAAAATCTTATGGCAAATGAAGTTTGCATTCTTACGAAAGGTCCAAGCAATCTCTTTTGTTACTGAATGTTGATTTTAGTAAGGCTTTGATTCAGTAAATTGGGAGTTTCTTTTTGCAATGCCGATGAAGATGGGGTTCTGTGATAAATGGATAAATTGGATCCAAGAGTGTATATCGTCTGCTCATGCCTCAGTTCTCTTGAATCAGAGTAGTGCGGGTGAATTTAAGCTTGCTCGAGCCTTGAGACAAGGTGATCCTTTATCACCTCTACTATTTCTTATTGTGGCTGAGGGGCTTGGTCTCATGTTGAACAAAGCTAGCAATCTTGGATTACTTAAGGGAGCAAAAGTAGGTGGAGTAACCATTACTCACCTCCAATATGCTTATGATATCTAGTTGTTGATGGAAGGTAATGAGAAAAATATTGTTACTAATCAAGAGAGTCCTTCAACTATATGAAGAGTGAATTATACAGGGTAAACATAGACCTGAACAGGATGCACCAATTTGCTGAAACTCTTCACTGCAAGCTTGGAAAGCTCCCATTTCGTCTATCTCGATTTACCAATTGGGGACAACCCTAGTAGAGTGAAAAGTGTGGGAAAAATTGATCCTAACCATCACTAGAAAGATTGGCAAGTGGGATAATCAGATGTTGTCCTTTGCTGGGAGGCTCACCTTGATTAAATCATCCCTTCTGGTCTTATGTGTATATTATTGCTCCATATACAAGATGCCAAGCAAGTCTCACAGAAAATCACTAAGATTCTGAGCAACTTTTTATGGAGAAGCTAAGAAAATAACAGGAGGACAATGCATTGGATCAAATGGAGTTTTATCTGCACAGATTTGGCATATGGTGGTCTGAATATTAGAGATCTTCCCAACACGAATACATCTCTCTTGACTAAGTGGTACTAGCATGTTAAGACCGAACCGAACCGTCTATGGGTGCTGTAATATGCTCGAATTACATGGCTGTTGTGTGGAACATTTGTAAAGAATGAAATTATGTTCGATTCGATGCTGAAAGTGTAGTTGAGATTGAAGATCAGATAAAAATTGATATATGAAACTGTATTAATCTCCATGGCAAAACTGTGGGGGCAAGCTCACTTATTCAATGACTGATAAATTCTATATTGTCTGTAAATCTAGAGTTGCAGGATTCTACACTTAGGTTGTGTTTAACAAATTTGACTGATAAGATGACTGATGACTGATAAGGTGACTGGTGACTGATAAGGTGGATTGATAAGATGACTGATTTGATTAGATTTATTTCGCAAATTTACCTGATAAGGTGACTGATTTTCGTAAAATGACATAAAAAGATATTATTTTATATTGTTATTGTAATTTTTAATAATATTATATATCATAATTATTATTAAATAAAAAAATGTAAATTCGTACTATGGGTTTCCTCAAATACATTGCTGGAGGTGGCAAGGGAGATTGAAACTGTACTAGACATCACACAAGCTACAGATTTGGGTATCTATCTTGGCGTTCCATTAATTCACGGGAGGACCAATATGAATACATATGCAAGTGTCCCTGACAGAATGAGGAAGAAATCGTAAAGTTGGAAGACTCGGAGAATTCCATGGCAGGCAGACATGTGCTTAGCAAATCTGTGCTAAGTACAATTCCTCTCTACATGATGCAATCAACATTCCTTCCACTGGCCTTATGTGACGAAATGGACAAGATCATTAGACTTTCTTCAGGGCAGCTCATCGGATCAACCAAAACATCCCTTGGTTGCGTGGAGGAAAATTTGTGAAAGTAACGTATCTCTGGATAAGCTATGGGTAAAGGTATTCAAAGCAAAATACAACATTTCAAGCCTACCAAGTCCCGGGCACGCAGGTGTTTCCCGTGGGTCTCCCATATGGAAGCAATTAAGCTGCCAGTCTGCGCTTGTAACTCAAAGCACAAGATAGGTGCTTGGTAATGGGCGTTCGATTCTATTCTGGACGGATCTATGGTATCCTTTCTCTAGCCCGCTAAAACCTTTAT
>JAOYMZ010039870.1:0-15360 GCA_025802335.1 Pinguicula primuliflora | reverse complement strand
ATGCTGATCTTGGTTGATCTGCTCCAATGTCTGTGAAAGTGAAACTAGAGCAGCATAAGCCATATATGAAGAATGAACGAATTTGGGATGAAAATCATGGACAAAACTAATTGATAAACAAGAACATACTAGCCATTGAGTCAGGATGGAAGAGATCAAAATCTATATAGAACGCATTACATTAACAATAGGAAAATGCCAGTTGCCCTCATCCTTTTTAATTGTTAAAATCTAAACTTTCTAATAAAAAATCCACCACTACCATCAACATTATTGAAACGCGTATGGATCCAAACAGTAGAAATATTTTTAGTCTTTCAAGCCGATTCCTTAACGCCTCATGAGTTGACTGAATACAATTATGCAGGTTGCTGACCAGACCCACACCTCGCGCAGTTCTTCGTCTGACACATGCTCACGGACACTCTGCATAGTATGACGAAGCTGCCAAAATGTGATGTCTTACATTGCAATTCTTGTCATCAATCATTAGCGTAGAGTTACTTTACCTCTTAATAGTAATGAAGCCATTTCCATCTTTGTCATAGACCCGAAAAGCTTCTCTAAGTTCCTCCTCTTCTCCCGCTTTCAGAAAATAGAGGAACATTAAGTCTTGAAACAAATTTTTTTCAGATACTTTTGTTGTAAGCTTCATCATTGGTGGAGTCTGAAGATCAGCAATCGATTGTTGCCTACTATCAGCTTCGGACCTTAGGTGAATGCTGCCGTACTCCAGAATTTTGTGTTCAATATGCGGTAATTGTAGAACGAGGAGAGAATGGAACGGAGGGTCGAATTTCACATTTCAGTAAATTCTGAAATCGATCAACTGTTTGTAAGCCCTCGTTTACCCAAAATTTTGGGTAAATCATTTTATTATACAATTTGGCTCAGTCGGTGGCCAATCATATCTGCGGAATTTCCTGCTAGGCCAATTGTAACATGACACCTGTCCGTGTTTTTTTTTCTTTTTTTTTTTGCTTTTTGCTCACATAATCGGTCTTCTTTTTTGTATTTTTTTTTTGCTTTTTTGCTTTTTTCTTCTCTCTCCTATCTTTTCTAAATTTGAACTTACGCTGCGAACCGCCATTATTTGTCGAAATGTAGGTCACCATAATTATCAGTGACGTCGTGCGCTTTCATATGACATGCGATTCCATATAATTTCACTGCATTTTTTGTAGGTGTTTTCGTACTTACCGTGGTCTTAAGATACGCTCAGTCGGCGCCCAATTCCCTTTCATCTTTTTCCTGTTGGGCGAATCGTGCTTCTCATCTTTTTTTTTATTCGGCCAATCATCCCCTTCAATTTTCCGCCTGTCTTTTCTCAGTTCCGAACCTGTTCTCATCCTTAGAACATGTGTCTTTTCCTCCCACCTGCCAACACACATTCAACAGAACACACTGTCTTTTCTCAGTTCAGGAGCTGATTGTCATGTTTTGTTAGCCTTATCACAAAAAAATTACCGAAATGCTTGCCTCCTGATTTCATCACCTTTCCGCGTTTTCCCTGCTCGGACGCCGACGGCTCAACATATAAATTGGTGAGTGCAGTACTTGGTACAGATTCTGTACTGTAATGCAGATACATGGAATGCGAAAGTGATGAGAAGATGAGAAGAAGAATATAGGTGCCACAGTTTACCTCGAGGATGAAAGAACACATTTTTTTGCCACAAAAATTGAATGATATGCTTGCCTCCCGATTTCATCGCCTTTCCGACCTATTTGGTGTTCTTTTTAAATTCACGGACACAACTTAGTTTTGCTGTTACGGCTTTTGGTGAGAGACAGGATCCTGTTGGAGCTTTTCTTCTATGCAAGATTGGTTGTCATTTGTCTTGGTGGTGTTAGTTTGTTTTTTATACTAAATTAAGGTCCTTTTTTGGTTGCGATCTTTAGTAAACATGAATGGAATAAACATGACGGGGATCTTATCTCTTTGGCTTTGATAAGGCGGACAAACTTGCTGTTTTCTCCATGTTGAAATTTAAATTCTTTCAGCAATTTTTTCCATGTTGCTGTTTGCCAAACTTTGATTACAATGGGTCAAAAAGTGATCATTCAAGTATTAGCAGCAGCAATGTTTTGTTGTTTACTGCTGCTACTTCTGAATTTTCAGGCTCGGATGCTTGTTCATAAATGTATGTATCTGCTTTAATTTTGTTGCTTTAGATTCCACGCAATTTTGTTGGCTGGGTTCCAGTCATATTTGTTGACGCAATTGTGAGTAGATTCATCACAACTCCAGAGGATTGAGTTCCAACAGGCAGAACGCGACAACAATTTCAGCTGCCCCACGTCCTTCAACCGGGTAATGTGAGATAGTAAAACTTCACAAATTACTTTTGTGTTCAACTTCTTGCAGGCATTATTTTTCTATTGTTTGTTGATTGTTAGTTTTGTTTGTTTGATGTCTGCTCTAATTTTGTTGCAGGATTCATTTTTCACACAATTGTGAGGTCGACATTTTGTTCGCTGTCAATGCTTTACACTCTTCCATTCTTATTTTGTTCGCTGTCAATGCTTTACACTCTTCCATTCTTGGTGTTTGCCATTTTTTGAATCTCTGAAAGCCTGAACGTATCTTATCTGAATTGCTCCAGGAGTTAGGGATTCAGTTATTGTTGTGTGCAAACAGGTGTGCCATCCGAATTCAACTTTATTTTTTACCTTCGAACTTTCGATGTATTATTAAAAAAATTCCATCTTGCTGATATTTTTTGGATGGATTGGGTTGATCGAACTGCCTTTTATGTGTAGCTCCCTTTTATCTGTGTTTTATGGCGCTTTGGATTGCCAAAAATTGAGACATTCATGGATGACCTTCACAAAAACGATTGGTCACTGTGCTATAAACTTGAACTTTGTCACACATTTTCTGGTCAGTCCACTTGGAATTGTACGTACACTTACTGCTGCCATAATATGAAATTAGTAGTGGAATTGTATGAGTTTATACTGTGATTCCTGCTGATACTAATTTTAATGATAGCTTTTTGATATGACTATTCGTTTACAGGTTAACTGCAGGGACAAAAGTTCTTCACACCGTACCATTATAGAACACCTGGATTGCTGCGGATAATTTGTTTTTTTAGGCAAACTGCCTGCCACCAACCCTGACTGTAGTTATTTGCAAATTAACAGGTTGAACCTTGATTTTCCACGTCTTGGACCGAATTTTGTGCATTATGAAATCTGACTTTGAATACATGTCTCAAATGGTAGGTATATTTTGAGCAGAAAAGTTATAACATAGCGAAAGATTTGAACTTTAATGTCTCCATGCATTAATCTAAAACACGCAATAGACCTCAACCATTTCTCACTCTTTACATTTTGTTATACATTCTGAGATGTTAACTGTACCCTTCTAATGCTTCGAAAAATTCTAAACCGACGAATAATACGTAAGAAAAACCCACGAATGATGATGTGGCAATAATCTAATCATGGTCCCCAACAGTGTTAAACTCCAAGTACCAGATGTGATGGCTGCACGTGGCTTTCGTGGGAAATTCTTACCTTACCCTTCTTCCGGTATAGAATGACTCCTAATGCTTCACCCCCAATATTTCCTTCCAGCACCCCACCCCCACCCCTTCATAATTAACCCGCTTCAACCGACCGTATATTTTATAATTTATTACATTGTTAATTGCACAAAAATTTGTTTTCGCACCTTTGCTCTATTGGAATGTAACATACTTTTCATGCTAACTGGAAATCTTTTTAACTTAATTCCACGTGAGTTGAACTTGAAAGTCACACTACATGAAAGGTAGGTGATGATGATGCTTACAATTTTTGTCTAATCTCGTGCGACCACGCATTCACCTTAGCATCCGCATTTCCGCCACTTCAAATTTCTGCGCATACGACAATCTCATAGCCCAACACTCTGACTCATAGAACATTGCCGGTCATATAACCGTTCTATAAAATTTTCCCTTTAACTTGAGTGAGACTTTTTTTATCATACAACACCCCAGTAGCCGCTCGCCATTTCATCCATCCGACTTTGAAGCGATGGATAACATCGTCTTCCACACATCAATCCTTTTGTATGATGGATCCTAGATATTTAAAATTATCTTTCTGTTGGAGGGTCTGGTCCGCAATCATAACGTCCACTCTCCTCTCATCTGTTTCATTGGCAAAATTGCATGTCATATACTCCGTCTTCGAACGACTCAGTCATAGACCTTTAGACTCCATTGTCACTCTCCAACACTCTACTTAGCATTGACCTCCTCCTTCGTCTCAGCAACTAAGACAATATCGTCCGCGAACAACATACACCATAGTACTTCATCCTGTATATCCTGAGAGAGTATATTCATAATTACCGCAAAAAGGAACGGACTTAGTGCTGACCCTTGATGCAACCCTATATCCATCGAAAAATACTTGGTTTCTCTTACTGGGGTCCGCACACTAGTCCTTGCACCCTCATAGCCCTCACCATCATCCATGAAATCATCTTGGTTTCTAAACATTCCCAAATAACCTCTCGTGGTATAGTATCATATGCCTTCTCTAGGTCTATAAAGACCATATGGAAATTCCATTTACGTTCCCGGTATTTCTCCATTAGTTGTTTGAGGAGATGGATTACCTCCATCGTCGACCTCTTCGGCATAAAATCAAATTGGTTCTCCTTTACTTGCACTTCTTCCCGTAGCCTAAGTTCAATAACTCTTCCATAATTTCATAGTGTGACTTAAGAGTTTAATACCCCAGTAATTGTCACATTGTTGCACATCCCCTTTGTTCTTATAGAGTGAGACTACTACGTTACTTCGCCACTCCTCTGGCATCTTTCCTATCGCCATGATAATATTAAAAAGAGTCGTTAACCACTTAATTCCTACGTCTCCTAAGCATTTCCACACTTCAATCGGTATGTTGTCCGTCCCTATGGCTTTCGCACGTCCCATCTTACTAAGGACTCTCTTCACTTCCTCGATCGATATCTGTCTGACCACACCCTGATTTATGGGCCGATGCACCCCCCCTACACAGTTACTATATCCACGTGTCTCGTTAAATAATTTACTATAGTACTGTTCCCACCTCTTCCTTATATCTCCCTCCGAGAAAAGGATTTTTCCTTCCTCATTCTTGATAAATTTAACAATATCAATATTCTTGCTCTTCCTAGCTCGTGTCTTTGCCAGCCTGTATATAGCTAGCGCACCCTCCTTAGTATCCAATCTCGTATACATACCCTCGTATGCCTTACTTTTAGCTTCTGCCACTGTCCTTTTTGCTTCGACCTTTGCCTGACGGTATGCCTCTTTTCGTTCCATCCTCTCCTCAACCTCATTTGCTATTATAAGTTGCCTAAATCTATGCTGTTTGGCTTTAACTTTAGTCTGCAACTCCTCACTCCACCACCATGCTTCCTTATCGAGCCTCGCTCTGCTGGATGTTACCCCTACGACTCTTTAGTTATATCCCTAATGATCATGGCCATGAGAACCCATAAACGATCTGCATCTCCAATCATCAAGTCCACACACGCAGGAGCTACCTTATCTCTGAAGACGAAGCTGTCTCGCCCTTAAGATTCTTTCATAGTATCCTTTCTCTGCCTCCTCTCCTCCTCTCCTCCCCTGTTCCTGTGCCTTGACATTCATCACTAAAAGACGATGTTGTGACGTCAATGATTCTCGAGGTAAGACTTTACAGTTTGTGCAACAACTCCTATCCCTCTAGCGAAACAGGAAAAAGTCAATTTATATACTTCGCCCTCCACTATGGTAAGTGATCAAATGCTCATCTCTCTTCTTAAAATAGGTATTGACCACCATCAATTCATGCGCTACCGCCAAGTCCAACAGCTCCCGACCGCTGTTATTTATCAAATCAAATCCAAAACTCTCACGTGCACCTGGATACCCATCCATCCCTACCCCCACATGGGCATTAAAATCACCACCAATGAAAACCTTTTGTTTCATAGGGATACCGCTCAGTACCGTATCCAACTTGTCCCATAAAGGTCGCTTTTCACTCTCTTCTAGCCCTACTTGAGGTGCATACCCACATACCACATCCACCATCTCTAGCCCAATTGCGATTTTGATCGCCATAAGTTTATCGTCACACCTTACCACTTCCACTACACATTCCATGAATTTCTCCGACATCATAATTCCAATTCCATTCCGCCCACTAACCACTCTTGAGTATCACAGTTTATACCTATTTACTTCTCTCGCTCTCGCTCCCTTCCACTTTGTCTTTTGAAGACACACCACATCCACCCTTCTTTTCCTCAATATATCTACCAACTCTAACGATTTCACTGTCAAAGTCCCCACATTCCAAGTACCCAATCTTAAACTTATCTCCTGAGCTCTTATCCTACCCCGACCCCTCGTCATAGGACAAAACCTCAAGTTACCATAGTTAGTACCAGCAGCTATATTCTCTACGAGCTAAAACCACTATCAATAAATAACACCAACAAATCATAATCGCACTAATAATAATAGCCCTAATACCACTAATAATAATAACACTATCAACAGATAACACCACAAATAATACAAACAAAATAATATTAGCACTGATAATAATAGCAATCAAAATAATAACACTAATAATAATAATAGAACGATCAATAAAAATAGACAAAATAATACTAACAAATAATAATAGCACAAAAATTGAATACAATTGAGCAAAATAGTGCTGAGCACACTAGAATTTGGTTATTATATTATACTACAAATTCAACTTCCATTGTACAATGTGAAATGATAAGTAAATTTTATTGGGTTTTGTTATGCTTACCGAATTTATTTTCGGTAAGCTTGTACCGAAATCACTTTTTGGCAAATTTTCATCATCGAAAATAAGATGTAAGATCAATTTTAAAATTATCGGGTATTTTTTTTGTATACATAGAAGACAAGTGGAACTTGTCAAAAGCGTACATAATACAGGAGGGGGCTCAGGGGGGTTCAAACTCATATCTAGATCATATTGGATGAGCATTTGTCAATTGCAATCCATCATGTACGAGCTGGGCGAACGATACTTCCCTACCATGGGGATGTATTTCCAATACGATCCCCTCTTCTGTAGGGGCATCAAATAGTCGTAGTTGAAGATCAGGGAAAGATAGGCTATGTTTTGCGAACCAATCTGTTGTGACATTACCACTCCTGGGAGAGTATAGAAATATCACCTTTGAAAAATGATGACAAAGGGTGTCAATACGCTCGCGAAATTGAGACATGCTGTCAGGTTGGCGGAAATGCTGCATTACTTCTAGCGCCATATCAGAATCCGTATAACAGATCATCTTTCCTTTACCATGTCTCTGTGCTAGCTCCAGGACATGTGTAATTCCCCATAACTCAGCTTGGAGGACATTACAAGAGTTGATTCTTTTGGAGAAGGCTAGCAAAATCTGTACATGTCGGTCTTGGCTTACTCCACCGACTCTCGCTCTTTTAGCAGTAGCAAAAACCGCCCCATCTATGTATAGGGTGAGCCATTCCCCGTCTTCCATCGGTTCAATGGTCCTTGAGACCTCCTGAATGGGCAATTCTGTTGATCCAGATGAGGACGCCTCCTGTGATCTCAATATGGGGGGACAAAGGTGAGGATGCTTGGCTCGTTCCAGAAGGAATGCCCTATGTGTTTCATGAACCATGGCTTTTGATTTTTCAGGTAGGTTGTGTATGGTTG
The DNA here is from genome assembly GCA_025802335.1 of Pinguicula primuliflora. Taxonomy (NCBI): domain Eukaryota; kingdom Viridiplantae; phylum Streptophyta; class Magnoliopsida; order Lamiales; family Lentibulariaceae; genus Pinguicula; species Pinguicula primuliflora. Next base: position 7,650 of record JAOYMZ010039870.1, on the reverse strand, counting down.
TGGCTTTGTCAGCAAAAATTTCATCGTTCTGAGCCGTCCACATGGTCCAGCAAGTGTGGGCAAACTAGATGCTCCAGTCAATGCCTTTCTGCGAGAAAATACAAGTTAGGTTCATTCTAATCCAGGTTTGTGGATGTACCTCGTGCCAGAAGTTGTCTGGAAGCCTTGGGGTAAGGTTGAGCCAGACGAGACGACTCCTATAGCTGTCTCTTAACACATGTAGCAAATTCTCGTTTTGTTGACATAAGTGGCAGTGTGGATTGGCTGAGATTTTCCGTCTGACTCTTTCTTGATTTGTCCACAGGACTCCTCTCATTATCTTCCAGACGAAGAGTTTGATCCTTTCAGGGGCTATGATCAGCCATATACACCTCCAAATGGGATCTACTGGTTACCAAGTATGACATGAGAGCATCTCATATGCTGAAGCTGTGGTAAAATCTCCTTTCATGGAGTGTCTTCAGATTAGCTGATCGGGGCCTGCTGATGTTTCTGGAGGATTACAATTTCGAATCTCTTCAATGATATGGGGAAGAAGGATGTGCTGGAGGTGATCTATACTCCATTGACCTGAGGATGATACCAAGGAACCAGCTACATCATTAGTAGTAATAGATGAAGAAACAAGTACCTGGTCTTGCAGAATAGTTCCCGAGGGTAGCCAACGATCAGTCCAGAAATGACATTGCCTGCCATCCCCAATTCGCCATGCTATCCCCTCCCATAGGATGTGCCATATTTTTTGTAATTGCTTGCTCAGAGGTGAACCAGAGGTTATGTGGAGGATCCTTGTGAGGTCTGTAGCCTCCAAATTATACTTGGCCAGAAAGAGATCTCTCCATAACTTAGGATTAGGGGATATCAAATCCCACGCTAGTTTGAGCAGCAGTGCTATGTTATGCTCATGCATCCTCCTTGGACCAAGCCCTTCCCAGTTTTTCGGCTGACATATAGTTTCTCATTATATAGAATGAGGCTTCTTGACTCCTGTTGCCTCGCCCCAGAGGAATCCTCTTTGGATTTTTTCTAGTTCAGCAAAGAAGTTTTTTGGGAGGAAAGCTGATTGCATTGGATAAGTAAAGAGCCCTTCAAGAACAGATTTGCAAAGGGTTGCTCTTCCTGCCATGGATATACGTCTGGCTGTCCATGACCCAACCTTGGACCGAGCTTTGTCAATACATTGTGAAAAATGCAGTCTTTTAATCTGCCCACTGTGGATTTCAGTTCCTAGATATATGCCAAAAGAATCTGTTTGTTGGATATGCAGGATTTCATAGATCTGTTGAGCTATTTGAGGCTCAAGGTCTTTCGGCAATAGCACATTAGACTTGTTCTTGTTCACCTGCTGGCCAGAGTGCATAGAAAACAGGCTAAGGGTTTCTGCAATAACTGTTGCTTGGTGAGTTGGTGCTTCCTCAAAAAGGACCAAGTCGTCTGCAAACATGATGTGGGATAAGGGGAACTGTTGATTTCCAAATAGCATGGGTTTCCAGCATCCTTGGGAGACTATAGAATTAATCAGGTGTGAGAGTTATTCCATACACATAACGAATAAGTACGGGGAAATGGGATCCCCCTAACGGACACCCCTCTGAGGTGAGAAGCTCTCCCCTAGCTCACCATTCCGCAGTACTTGTAGACTGCTACTGTTCAGAGAGCTGAGGATAATGTGTATCAGCTTGTCTGGGATGAAAGCTAACTTCAGTGTTTCTTCAATAAATGACCAACTGATCTGGTCGAAAGCTTTGGTTAAGTCGACTTTGATTGTCATCCACCTCCTCTTCTTCTTGTTAGTCTGAATTGTATGTACTGCTTCTTTCACCGCAACAATGTTTTCAATGATTTGTCGACCCTTGATGAAGCTGCTTTGCATTTGGAGGGTGATTTCCGGCATGATCAGACTCATCCTGTTAGCGACCACCTTTGATATGATTTTGACCCCTACATTGATCAAGGTAATAGGCTGAAAATGGGATGCTTGAGTATGGGGTTTTATCTTTGGCGTAAGGATGATTATCCCTTTGTTCAAAGAGGGGTTAATCTGGCCCGAGATGACGACCTCTTCAATCATGTTAAGTAGAGATTCAACTAGGGTGTTCCAGTTATGCTTATAGAAGCTGGGGTTCAGTCCATCCGGGCCTGTAGCTCTGTGGGGTCTCATATCAAATACTGCCTTTCGGATCTTTACTTTTGTAACCATCTGACTGAGCATATCTGTATTGACTCTGCAGTGAGGTGAGGAAAAGCATTTGGGATAGGGTAGCTTCCCCTTAGCATTCCTCGGGTGTCTTCATACAGATTTTGGTAGAAAGCTGTTATCTCCCCCGTAATAAGCTTTTTATCCGTCGACCATTCACCGGAAGATAGTCTGAGTTTGTGGATCTTTGTGCACTGCTTTCATGTGCGATGCACGGAGTGGAAATGTTCAGTGTTCCTGTCACCTTGGACCATCCAGGCAGCCCGTCTATTTTGCAACTTGAGTGTGTATTCTTGGGAGAGGGTTTGTTCCAACTGTGTTCGCAGCCTCTGTTCCAGTCTGATTATTCCCAGATGAGTTTGGAGGGCACTTAAGTTTTGGATGCCTTCAATCCTGTTTAGGAGACTCTGTTTCCTTATATGGATGTCTCCAAAGATAGCTTTCCATTCTGGAATTCTGTCCATGAAGAGGGGGAGCATCACATCATAAGCCAGGTTTTGGAATCATACAATTTTGAACCATTCCTCCCAACGCGGATCCAATTCCCAACAATTGAGATAGCGCTGAGAGCCCGAGACAGATGCCTTCAGACTTCAGCATTAGATTTTTTAAAGTATTGATCAGAGCACTATGATCTGAAGTAATACGAGCTGTATGTTGGACTGTGATAGAGTCAAAATAAGTTCCAGGCACATCATTGTGAAGGACTCTATCCAAGTGCTCAAAGCAGAGTCCCCTTTTCCAGGTGAAACGCGAACTTGTGTAACCTGCATCTACAAGACACAAACCTTGTAAAAATGTACGAAAATGGGGATAGCCAGAGGAAGGTTTATCGCCTAATTTTTCTGAAGCATCTGTGAAAGAGTTGAAGTCTCCCATTAACAGCCAGGGGTCCGAGATACTATCTGCCAGTGTTTGTAGGGATGGCCAAAGATTCCTGCGAGTACAAGGCTACAGACTTCCATATACTAGAGTACAGAGAAATGTAATAGTCTGCAGTAATAATTCTGGCATGAATAAATTGTCAGTTGTTCTGGATGATATGTATTTGGATGCCCGCTTTCCACATGAACCATAACCCGCCCAAAAAACCAATAGCTTCCACACGATAGGAGAAGGAGAACTTTGTGGCTCGGATAATGTTGGTTGCATCAGCTCCACTTATCCTGGTTTCAAGCAACATTGCTATATCTACCTTATATGTCAGTTGGAAGAAGTCCAATGTAGCTAGAGTTGCACTGTTCGCAATGCCCTAACAATTCCAACAGAGAAGGTTTAGAGCCATTTAAAATTATAAGGATAGTAACAAAAACAAAATCAAAAAATTGTAACGCCCTCTCAGGGGATGAGTTGAGATGGTCAAACTGTAGGATTAGATGGCTCTCTCGGGTAGGAGGTCCATCTGATTCTCCTGCTCTAATGTGAGGTCCATCTCTAGTGGGGTGTCTTCTGTTGCTTTGAACTTTAGCCATCCTTCTCTACCCACATAGAATTCAGGTGATTATTTCGAGCCTGAGTCTAACTCCTCCTTGTTTAATTGGTTAGGGGGAGTATTGGAATTGTTCGGAGGGTTAGGGTGGGGGATATTGACCACAGTATTACGGTCCTGTTGCTCTATTTCCATGAGGCTTGTTGGATTTGCAGGGTTGGTTTGAGTGTGTTGTATCTGGATTGGGTTTTGTGGGGGCTCATCGGGGACATGTGTGGGATGAGAGGTTCCTTCTTTGGGGGGCTTAGGGGTTGCTGCTGGAGGAAGTTGAGTGGTTGTTATAGGATCTACAATATCATGTGTGGGATGGGGATGGGATTTTTTTGAGCCACTTTGGATCGCTGGTAGATTCCTGACATTGTCGTTTTTTTCCTACTCGCTTACTTGTTTTATTTGTGCCATACGAGGAGTCTTCTTTTTGTTTTGTTGGACTGTACCTTAGAATACTGGAAAGGCAGCATTAAAATCATCAAATCCAAACTGAAACGAAATCTTACCCTTGTTGATTTTGCTTTTGCTTGGTACACCATCTTCCTAGGGGAGACCTGTCAACGCCTGGAACCGGGAAGAGGAGATTTGTCATATAGGGGATTCTGGACCCGTCCCTAGCCTTTCCCAGTAGCTGCAGAGACTGACTGCTGCCTTTTTCCTTTTTTCTCTGCTATTAGCCAGGGACCATGCTCGGCGAGTTAGGGGTTGGGTGTATCTGGTTCAGGTTTATAATTGCTATCCTCTGTAACATTCTTGGTTGTTGTATTGTGCGAAACAGCCTGATGTTGCAAGATATCTGCATGGGGGGACAATAGAGCCCGTGGCAACTGAATGGTGACAATTATCCTTAGAATGGTCGAATCTTCCACAACCATAGCAGATTTGTAAAGGTCTTCATATTGCACCGCATAAGCCATTCCATCAATGAAAATATTTGGGGTAAGGGGCAGATTCAGATCAATTTTTACAGCAATGTGAGCAAACTGACCTCTAGCCGCCTGCATTGTGTTTTCATCAGCTCAGAGATAGTCACCTATTGGATGGATGATCTCTCTCAGCAAGTCCTCCTGGAAGAAATCTGGGGGGAGCCCTGGAATGCGAATCCAAATCACGATCGATGATAGCTTCCTGCCCTTCGTATTGAAGTTCCGCTCCCACTGGTGAATATGCAGGTAATGACCCATAAGTTAATATGGGCTGCCAGAGAGGATGCTATTGTAGTCTTGCTTCCCATCCAGTTTCAGAAGCGTGTAACCCTCTGCTAAGTCCATAAGGTTGATGTTTCATTGAGGTTTCCATAGATCCATCAGTTTGTGATAGAGTGTTCTATAGTTAAAACTCTGTCCTAACGGCTTGAGGATGAGGCTGTAACCTTGATTAGCCTCAATCTTGCGGTGCACGACCTTAGAGAAGGAGACTGATGGTACTCCATCTATCTTCCCATGGACCACATCTCCGTCCGAAAGCGTAATAGGAGACGAATGTAAACCCTTGAACAGGGCTTGGGGATGAGAGGTAGTGAGGCTTGCAGAAATTTGTCCTTGAAATTCATCGCTCCACCAATTGACTGTGAAGTTACCTTGGCTTCCCCGGATATTTCGTTTGGAGGGTCCTTCAGTGGTTGCAAGGCTTGTTCTTTATCTTTCACTTTGGTGGTAGTAGGATTCATATCCGCTATGACAGGCGAATTACCCATCGGGGGGTCGATTTCCATGGCCGGAGGTTGTTGGTTCAGTGAGATCGTAAAGCTAATCAATTTCTGAATTAAACTTAACTTTCTTACGGTTTGTCTTACGCTTTATCTCTATTCAAGAAAACGTCTACGCTTAACCTGCTTAGACGTTGATTAGATGTTAAGATATGGCATTCCACCTCATCCAAATTTTCGCCGATGTCCAATTAAAAATCCGGTAAGCGGCGCTGAGCTGGAGACATCACGGTGCCAGCCTTCCTCATTCCATTGAAAACTAGAAAATATCAGAGCAACATCCAATTTTCACCAGGTCCCTGCACCCCTGGGAGGACTCATACATCAATATCGTACTCTTCGCCTCGTCTCTCTCTTGAAGTTAGCACGTTCAAAGCGAAAAGCATCAAACAGGGTCGGGGGGTGGAGGGGGATCAATATGCGATCGATCAATGCGGTGGCTCTATTGTCAATGGCGATCAGGAGCAACGGTGGCTCCAGTCAAGACGCCGGATTGCTGGGGGCGGAAATAGAATTCGGGACGGTTTTGTGGTTCACTTATGCCGGGATATCCTGCGTGTTGGTGTTGTTTGCCGGGATCATGTCGGGATTGACTCTGGGACTCATGTCTCTGAGCATTGTGGACCTGGAGATCCTTCACCGCAGCGGCTCGTCGACTGAGAAGAAACAGGCTGGTTCGTGCATCTTGGTTTCGAGATTGTATGATAACCTGTTGTTTGTTCTTGATGGATTGTGTTTGTTGATATGTTATATTGGAAGGGGTTTTGCTGTGTGATGGGTTGTCTTTGCTGGAATTGGGTAAATATAGGTTTTTATTCTGAGAAGGCATTTAGGGTTGCATTATTTAAGGAAAAAAAATCGTACTTCACTGTGGTTCTATCAGAAATTTTCTAGTACAGGATGTTATATCTAGATTAAAATTGCTTTGGTACAATTCAGATTAATCGGTCAAAATGATGAACTGGGTCAACCGAAGGACCCGCGAAAATGACGGACAGAAACACAAGCTTGGAGCTAAGCAATTTTAATCTGGATATAATATTCTGGATTAGAAAATTTCTTGTGGTTCTATTGTTGTTGAAGATTAGGGTGGTTTTGGATAACAAAAATTTTAGTTAAGGGCTTCCCCAAAAACTGTGTAAAGAATGGCCTTTTCTTGTTAAACATAAAAGATCGGACATTCCAACTGCAATCCACAAAGTGTTGCTACTTTTTTCTTCATATTATTCGTGATGAAGGGTGGGTATATTCATTCAAATTACATAATTCTTGCAAATTTGTGAACATTATTTTCCCCCAAATGTTACTGATGATTGAAATTTATGGCCAATGTTTCATAGACCTTACTATATTTATCTATTATTTATTTATCTTTTCTTAGCATTTAGTACTAAAAAGTGGGATTCTGCATTTCAAAAATGTTTTTTTTTTATAATTCTCTTGTTTAGCTTTGGGCTTCATTGTCATGGATGTTTGTTCCACTATTTTTGCTATTACTGTTTTTGTAAGTAGTTGTTGGGATTTGGTAAACATGTACCAGATTCGTCTTAACTTCAACCTTTGGTGAACTCAAAAAATGCTATACAACACTAAATTTGGGCACCAAAAATGTGTTGACAACATTTTATTGGAAGTTATGATTAAGTGGTCCAACTTATGTGCCAATCAAATGTTGCCAACACATTTTTGGTATGTTTTGGGTGTCCAACTTTGGTGTTGTATAGCATTCCTCGGTGAACTCTGCAACTTTTCCTTTCATGACAGAAATATCTTTTTCCTCTCAGCTGCTATTCGTCCTGTTGTTCAAAAGCAGCACCAGCTTCTTGTGACCTTGCTTTTATGTAATGCTGGCGCAATGGAGGTGACAATTTCATGTTCCCTTCCCATCTCTTTATTGTTATTTTGATGTTAGTCATTTTATAATTCTTACTTTCTTATCTGGAATTTTTTAGTTCTTACTACTTTCTTATCTGGACAACTATGCTAAAAATTTCTGTTGCAACTTTGTTGCATGTTTCAGGCACTTCCTTTATACCTAGATAAGATTTTCAATCAATACGTTGCGATTATACTGTCTGTAACCTTTGTCCTGTTCTTCGGAGAGGTATGTCTAGATGATTTTGACTGGCATATATTCTTGGTATTTATTCCCAGTTAATTACATCTAAGTAATCCTTTCTCTCTTAATGTTATTAGGTAATTCCCCAAGCCATATGCACGAGATATGGACTTGCCGTGGGGGCAAATTTTGTTTGGCTTGTTCGC
>JAOYMZ010039859.1:0-15360 GCA_025802335.1 Pinguicula primuliflora | reverse complement strand
TGGTTCTATCCCGGGACATATTGAAGGTGATTCGAGTCGAGTCGAGGTTGAAGGGCGTCTTCTTCAATTTGGATGGTTTTTTGTTCGACGGAGATGGTTAGTGAAAAAGTCTTCCGGCGATTGACTTGATTAGAAGGAATTAAAATGGTTTAGTATTTTATTTTTTTTTCTTCCTTTTCTTTTAATGCTTTTTAAGTAAAAGAACAATAAAAGTAAATGAAAAATGAAATAGAAGATTACATTTCAAAATAATATTTGCGCGGAGGACACTTGTCTAATTATTCCCAAAATTATTAGCTGGAAGAATAAGAGTGATTCTGGATGAAGTGCGCTCATAATAATTAGTCGAATTTTATTGGTAAAGGGTAAATTCTAGATGGAGGTTATGTGCTATTGAAGGCTGAAGCTGTTGATGAGATAAAGAACGGTTAGGAGTGAGATAGTAGAAAATTTGAACGATTTCGGTCATGCAAGTAATACGGGCAGGAAACATACTCATCTGAATGCAGTCTGGCAGATAGTATCCTCTAGAATTTGGAAAATCCTTCCTTCAATATGTTTTTCAATGTTAAATGCGGCAAGAAACCGACAAGCATGAATAAAACGATGCTGAGTGGGACTTATCTGTCACTATGCATGACATAAAACACGTACAATGTTTTGTGATACAAAAATAAGTACAATACAATGTCTAACAGCGTTTGAATTTAATGTCTATTTTGTCTTTTTCTGGATTGTTTTTTTTTCTTTCTTCCTGTCACTTTCCCTCTTTTTTCAGTTGGTGACATGTGTTTTTTAAATTGTTTTTCTTCTTCTTCTGTTTTGGCTTTTTTTGTTTCTCCCCACTTCTTACTAAAATCGAAATTATTCGGCAATCCACTCTTCGTTGGCCGAAACAGACTTCGTCATAATTCTCAGCGCAATCGTTATGTTCCATATGACATGCAATTTCATATAGTTTTGACGTACTTATCCATTTTCGCACGGGTAATTTTACGTTTTCGCTACCAGAAATATTACGTTCAGGCACGGGTAATTTTACATACCAGTGATTTCAGTCACGGGCAATATTCTAATAAGGAATAACATGGTGTGATGGTCTCTCCACATTGAGGGTCATCCAACATTTAATTGATGGATCAATTGATAGCTTCGTTCAACAATGACTGCAGGGAAAAGTGAAGTGGAAATGAAGAAATCTTCAAGATCTGCTGCGCTTCACATTCAAGATTTGCGGCTGTTGTTTTCTCATTGGCGATCACTTACCTATAAATAAAGAGCAACTCGTTCAGTTTCAACAACACAAACAACAACCAGAGAAGAAAACACAAGCAATTTTCTTGTGAGAAAAAGTGAGTCGTTTAGGATTCTTCCTAAATTTGGGAGGAGTGACAAAAATATTGGGAAAATATTTTTTTGATAGATCTTTGGTGTTGGTTAACCTCTAGAAGTTGTAGAGAATACTCTCTTGTACCTACTATTTTATAGTTGAAGAATTTGTTCGGAATTTGTCCCGTGGACATAGCATAGAATTAAGGGTGAATCACGTTAAAATTCACGTTAAGGGTGAATGGAGCATTGGTCCGCGTAAAGTGGATACTTAGGTATCTACGAGGCACCTCCAAGTTATGTTTATGTTTTGGGGATGCAAAGTCTGTATTAGTTAGTTATACCGATGTAGATATGGCTGGAGATATTGACTCGAGAAAATCTACATCAGATTATCTGGTTACATTGGCAGGGAGGGCTGTGACATGGCAGTCGAAGCTATAAAAGTGTTTAGCTCTGTCTACGACTGAAGCTGAGTATATTGTGGCAACAGAAGCGTGCAAGGAGTGTCTCTGGATGAAGAAGTTCTTGAATGAACTTGGCTTCTACCAAGAGAAGTATCAGCTATTTTGTGACAGTCAAAGTACTATCTATTTTTCGAAGAATACATCATTTCATTCCAGATCAAAACATATTGATATTCGATATCATTGGATCAAGGATGTATTGGAAATGAAGAAATTGCACATCGAGAAAATTCATATTGATGAGAATGGATCTGATATGTTGACAAAGATTCTTCCAAGGGGAGAGTTTGAATTCTGCTGTACAGCTGTCGGGATGATGAAACCCTCTAGAATTGACAAAAATATTGGAAAAATAGTTTTTGGATAGATTCCGTTGTTGGTTAACCTCTAGAAGTTCTAGAGAAGACTCTCTTGTACCTACTATTTTATAGTGGAAGAATTTGTTTGGAGTTTGTCCCATGGACGTAGCTCAGGATTAAGGGTGAACCACGTTAAAGTTCTCGATATCCATTTACTATACCTGCCTAATTACTCTATTATTATTTTTATCGCCCAACACAACAAAGTCTTTGATGAAAGAAACCTTCATGAGCGAATAAAGCTAACACTATGGCTAATTTTCCAATCGACAAGAAGAATTGAAAGATCGACCTCATAAGTCATATGGAAACTGGGGCAACTCGCTAGAGCTATGTTTTAGAAGATAACGGATGAATGGACGAAATTTTTGTGATCGCAGGAAGAAGAAGACGATACAGATCAGATTATGTGCGGAGAATATAATGTAATCGATCGTTAGCGAATATATCAATGTGGGGACATCATTGTATATCGATTGAACTGACCGATCTGTTGTTCGCACGCTCAGAACTATGAAAAGAAGGAACACATGAGAAACCGTCGGTAAAGAACAAGACTGATGACAAACCGATGGTAAGTAGTAAATCTGAAAGTTTTTTTTAAAGAAACAATTTTTTATTAATAGCAAAAGCAATTATACAGACTAGCTCCAAAAGTGAGCATAGAATAGAGCAGTACAATAACAACTGTCACTGCGTCATAGAGTTATATCCCGCGGATACGCAGGCTGCGCCTCGAGTTGGGGTTCTGTTCAATGTCCTTTTTCTTTTTCTTCTTCTTCGATTTTTTCAACGACGCTGGGATACGCTGCTCTGGCTCTTCATACCATGCGGGGAGTTCATCTACATCCAATGCATCGTTGTCACTCAGAGAGAAATCTCCTTCAGGGGTAGAGCTGAGCATGCCTTTATCTGCAACCCATGACTCTGCAAAGCTCATGCCGTTTGTGGACACTGGAACCTCATATAGATAAAATCTGAAAGTTGTTAGTTATGGTGTTCTTTTTTATTTGTTAAATTAAGTTGGTTGGATCAGATACATGGTTGTGGTTGGTATCTGATTGCTTCATGAGGTCAACACCAAGGATAACTCTTAGGCTTGGATAGAGGGCAATTCTTCATATAGAATCCCAGCAAGTCTTATAGCATCTCCTGTTATATCCCTAGATGCAGAATACATGAATGTTAAATCAAAGCGTAGTGACTCTAATAGAAGGCAGTTTTCTGGTAGACATGAATTTAGGGTTAAGAAAAGAATAATTCCTTTGTGCTGTTAGCTCTTTCAGAACCGAAATCTGACCAAGAATCAGCTAGAAATGCATGTGAAGGAATTGAGGAAGATTTAGATAAAGATGCTATATAAATATCAACTAAGCTAGTCTCCTCTCGTGCTAATATTAACTCTGAAAATGCTCTATTAAATGATGCCCCTGATATTTTTATGAATGTTATGTCTACTGTCATCACTGCGAGTTCTCTGTAATCTATAGAAAGCACCATTTTTTCTTATTACAGATTGTTAAGGTTATTAGAATTCTATCGATCAAGGATCTAGTTGATCTAGAGGAGAAGGCTGAGAATAAACAGCCTGAACACAAGGGTGCTTTCGTAAGTATTAGGTTCTGTAAGGTAATTGCAGAAATTTTTAATCCCTAACGTAATTTATCTAATTTGATTGGAAGGGATGGGTGGATTGGTCGTACCGAAGGGGACACTTAAAATTGAAGGATCCTAAGCTTCCGGTATAGCTCTTGGGTTTATAACACTTAAAATTGAAGTATTTATTTCATGATTTCTTCGTCAAGTGGCGTTTGAGAGAAACGAATAGTTCTATACCGCACAAAAATTGTGCAATAAAAACACAATAAACTGGTAATGCTACGGTGGCTTCGCCGTCGAAAAAATCTAAAACCCTATTTAAATGTTATAAACCCAAGAGCTAAATATAAATCCAAGGGCTAAACCCTATAAACCTAAGAGTTAAACCCTATAAACCCAAATGCCAAGCTTTTATTGTGTTTTTAGTGCTGAAATTTTGTGCTGTATAAAATTTCTCGAGAGAAACACACAATAAAAGTCATTTGAAAAATGTTACATGTACTCCAAGAAGAGAGTGAAATGACGGCCATTTATGAACTCTCAAACAAAAAGCAACGAAGATACAAAAAAACTTTGCATTTATAAACTCTCAAACAAAAAGCAACAACATCATATCAACATGAAGGGCTTGTTGATATGAATAGATACAAAAAAATTCAGCCACATGGAGATGAAGACACAATATTTTTTTGGGCAAGTAAATGGTTGTATTAGCACCCCAAAATGAGTATGTACAGTGCCTGTGATGCTAAAATTTTAGTCATCCTCATAGCAGTACAACTGAAATCGCAAAAAACAGTAATGCCTCATGTGCGCAAAACCAACCCTACAGTCTGCAGTGGATCACGAATCCAATCGCCTAGAGTGGCCGTAGTGGGTGTTTTCCCGTGCGCCTGTAACCATTACCAGACGTCCAGCCGGATTCTATCAAGGGTGCTTCTCTCTGTTTCTCCGTCGAATCTGACACAGTTCCGTTCTCTCCATAGTTGCCAAACCGTAGACATCCACACTGCCATCCAAACTTCTTGCCCCTCAATATTTTTGATACAGGTCATATGTTCAAGCAGATGCTCCATCATTGTGTCTTTATGCATTATAGAGATTCATGCCCATTCATAAATCTCCGCCCATATCTCTTTGGACTGAGGACATTCGAAGAACAGATGTTGAACAGATTCTATTGAATTCGCACACCAGACGCAACGTTGATGAGCTTCTAACAATGCCACACCCCTTTTACTTAGGTTATCCATTGTTGGTAATCGTCCCTGCAGGAGCTTCCAGACGAAAAATTGTATTCAGCGAGGTGCAATTTTGCACCACACTTTCTTGCAGTAGGTCACATCCACCGGCTGCTTGATTCCCGACTGTTGCTGTGTCGCAAAATGATACCCGCCCCTCACAGTATATATTCCTTGTTCATTCCCACTCCATATCCATGTATCATCCACATCTGAGCTCGGTGTACACGGTTCTATGGAGTTTAACATATCATTAAACCGATGCTGCTCCCAATCGCGAAGAGCCCTTCTAAAGGAGAGCTGTTGGCGTACAGAATTGAGTTGAAAAGCATCTGTCACCAGCAGTTCCTTATTTTCACGTAGTCTGTATAGGTATGCATAGAGGACAGTAGAGAGCAGCATACGGGCAGGAGGGCTAAAGCCCGCCCGCTCGTTTTTCTAAATGGTCCGATGGGCTGCAGACCGGACCGAACCACTTTGTAAAACGGGCGGGCTTAAGCCTGCCTGTTTTATTTTTTGTCTTATCCGGACCGGACCATTTTTTTTGCAAGCTTAGCCCGTATCTGCCCGTTTAGCCCGAATATGGTCCTCAATTTAACCGTTTAACCTATTTTATCCATTTTATTTTAACCCGTTTGGCCCGTTTTACCCGTTTGGCCCGTTTTACCCGTCCATTTGGCCCGTATATGCCCATTTATATATATAAAAAATAAATTAAAAATATTTAATTATAAATACGGGTTATACGAGTCCCGCCCGTATCCGCCCATTTTTCGTTGTAAAAAATTGGACCGCCCGTTTTCGACACTCAACCCGCCCGTATCCGCTCATTTTCCGAAATGGGTTTAACGATCTGGGCTAAACGGTCCGTTTTCTCGGTCGTGTTTCTTCTCAAGCATTAAACACGTAAAGAATCTACTCTGTCTGTTGAATGTCTTGCATTTTCCAATCGAGGAAAATATGATCGCAAATAATCGTCGCCTTTATAATCAAGCGCTTTGCATAGGTATTTTATTTTTAATTAATCGTGGTCTTATTTCATTTTGTTTGAACTAAGATTTCTGCTCTGGAACTGTCGTTACTAAAGCTGAAGATTTAAGTTCTATTTTATGTGGAAATAAAGGAGAATGTCTATACCGGACGAATCAGGCCCACGAAAAGCCAAAGAAACCCACGTGCTGTTATTTAATTAGCCACTGCTGTGGCAACACTTTTTCAGCACCCCATCATATCAGTCCACCTGGTTTTCGTCCTCATTTGGTGTGGGTTTTTTCGTCCGTTTTAGAATTTTCCGAAATGAAGGTTGTTTTTGTGAACCACGGGGTTGTTAATCATTAATTGATGAATATAGCTGTCATTCATATTGGGCTCTAATATCTTGGGTCTTCTTCTTAAAGTAATGTCCTTAAGTATGAGTTTTGTTGATTTAATATTTTTGGATTACTATTAAATTGGTCTATTAGATATATCTTCCTCACTCTGTTTCTCATATTATGCATGGATCACATTATGTTCGTTTTATATTTTTCAATCTCCATCGGTCATTGCCATTAGTATATCTTGAGTGCAGGTTGTCTTGGGGACATTGTTGGCTTCTTTAGTGCCTGTTGTCGGTTTTAATGCAGTAATTGTTAATGATAAGATCACAGAAGATCCGACATAAGATTTGATATTCATCACAATAGGAAAGTCAAAGATTATATCCTTAAACATAGGGAAGTCAAAGATTTATAAAATCTTACCTTACCAGAATACATCAATAGCATATATACTGCTCTGTTGTAACACTGTTTCTCATTAAAGAAAATAGAATTCTTCCTTCACTGATTTCCTGCGTCTTCTTTTGATTCACTGATTTCCTTCACTATTTTCATGGTATCAGAGCAATTGGCAAACGCCACATCGGTCCTTTGATTCTCTTCCGCATCTAATTGTTCATGTGATTTTGAAATATAGAATTCACATCGTTGTTCATTCAAAATTCGACCTACTTGTCGTTCTCGGAAGATAAGTGCAATTCTCTGCAATTCATCGATCTGGTGATTTCAAAATTTAGAATTCACCTATGCCTGCATTATATTTCATCCAAAGCGGTTTCTTTGATTTTGATTCATGGCAGCCTCTAATGTCTCTGTCTCCGGTTTACCCCAAGTCGTAATTTCGAAGTGTGATGGTTCAAACTACCTCATCTGGGCCTCACAGATCAAATCTATCCTTCGTAGCAATGATCTAATGGACATTGTTGATGGTACTGCAGCACCTCCAAGTGAGTTTCTCACTGCCGCATCGGATACTAGGACCAAAACAAGGAATCCGGCCTATAATGACTAGTTTAAACGAGACCGGCAATGCAAGGTTTGGATCAACTCAACCCTTACTGATCAGGTTCTTCGATCAGTCTTTCACTTTGATTCGTCTGCTGAAGTATGGGCTTATCTTGCTGCAAAATATTCGGGTAAAAATCGGACGAATATCTTTGATCTGCACCGAAAACAGGTTACTTTGTCTCAAGGGTCCCGGTCCTGTGGAGAATATCTTGATACTGCAAAACTGATTGTAGCAGAATTAAAGTTAAGTGGTACGGATGTGCCTGATGATGATATCATTTCTTTCATTACTGCTGGTCTGAATTCTCAGTATGATCTGTTTGTGGCTAATATAAACATTCTTAGAGCAGATGCACCAATGACTCTTGAGAAATTTGAGCGTGGTTTGCTGTCCTATGCCTCAAAACTTCCACCAGTAATAACAGAACTAGCTGTATTCTTCAGCAATTCTTACAGATCGGGTCCAAGGTCTGGCCGTGGGCAGAATTACCGTGGTGGATCATCCTTTCCTGGCCGTGGATGCCTTAGTGCAGGTTCTGGTTGAAATCCAAATGGATCTCAGCGTTGGCCTACTGGACCAGTTTCCTCAGCACATATGCAACAAGGACAGCAGTTCAACTACTCTCCTCAGCCACCCCTTACAACAAGCTATCCTGGAGTTGGTAATCTTTCTCTTGGTTCAAATGAAGCCCAGATGCCTGCTGCACAATTTGGCTCGAATCAGTCCCAATCAAATACACAACCCGATGCTGTTAAGTGTCAAATCTGTGGGAAGTATTATCACATAGCTCTAGATTGCTACCAACGCATGAACTACTCTTATCAAGGTCGTCATCCTCCAGCACAGCTTGCTGTTATGGCTGTAAGGGTGAACAATGAACTCACAGACAGTACATGGTATATTGATAGTGGGGCAAATGAACACATTGCCAATGAAACGGTTACCCTTGCTCAGCAGCAAAACTACTCTGGATCTGATTCAGTAGCCGTTGGTAATGGTATGAGTCTTGAGATTGTGAACACTGGCACACTTCATATTCCACATCATACTCGGCCTCTGAACTTGTGTAGAGTTCTTAAGTGTCCCAATGCTTCTGCAAATCTCTTATCTGCTTATAAATTCTATGTTGATAATCACTGCTATTTTATCGTCACCACTTCTGGTTTCTTTGTCAAGGACAACAAAACAGGTCAGACCCTGCTGCAGGGACCGAGTAGGGGAGGGATGTACCCCATTCAGCTTCCTCATTCACTTTCCTCCTCACCAGGTGAAGTCAAAACTGCACTTGTAGGTATCACTGAGTCAGCACCTACTCTATCAATATGGCACTGTCGACTAGGGCATGCTCCTTCTCCAGTTGTTCATACCATTGTTATTCGTTTTAATTTGCCTTGTACCAGCTTTCCCAAGCTTGTTCCTGCTTGTGAACCTTTCCAACTTGGTAAACACAAGCAGTTACCTTTTTCTTTGTCAAACCGTAGCACATTGTGTCCTCTTGAGCTTGTGCACTCTGATGTGTGGTCTACTTCTATTTCATCAAATAGTGGTTTTCAGGATTATGTGATTTTTGTGGATGACTTTACCAGATTCACTTGGCTATATCCTCTGAAATCTAAGTTTAGGGTTTATCAAACCCTAAATCTAAGTCTGATGTCTATCAAACCTTTATCACATTCAAAGCTTTAGTTGAAAATCAGTTTCCCTTTAAAGTCAAGACCTTTCAAACTGATGGGGGGGGGGGGGGTGAATATTGTTCAAACCAATTCAAAGTAGCACTTCAAAAGTTTGGGATTTTACATCGAATGTCATGTCCTCATACACCACAGCAAAATGGCCTTGCTGAAAGAAAACATAGACATATAGTGGAAATGGGTCTAACCCTCCTAGCACAATCCGGATTATCCACCAAATTTTGGGTAGAAGCATGCTCTACTGCTATTTTCCTCATTAACAGACTCCCTACTCCAACACTTCAGCATCATAGTCCATTTGAGTGTTTATTTGGCACTTCACCTGATTACAGTAAACTTCGAGCTTTTGGTTGCACATGTTGTCCTCTCCTCAGGCCATATAACACTCACAAACTCCAATTTCGAAGCTCCAAGTGTATCTTCCTTGGTTACAGTTCACAGCATGCTGGTTATAAGTGTTTAGACCCCTCCTCACACACTACATATATCTCTCGTCATGTGATCTTTGATGAGCTCTCATTTCCAGCCCTGTCTAAAGCCTCCCCCATCACACCTTCAGACACTTCAGCCTCATCGGTTGTCACTAGTAGTCTTGGCTTTCAATTCTCATATCTTCCAGTATTAAATCCAGCTCCAGACGCTCCTGATATTCTTCCTGCCACCCCCTATCATACAGCAGCTACACATGTCCATCCAGCTACCAGTACAAGTACACATCCCACACCTCAGCAAGCCTTTCCTGATTTCAGTAGCATACCGTTTGATCACTCCCTTGATCAACCTTCATCTCATCCTGACAGCAGCCCCAGGATCCCCTCTCCTGGTCCTTCATCGCTCCGTGACAGCAGCCCTAGGATCCCCTTTACTGATAATTTGCCTGATTCCCCAACTGTCTTACCAAATGTAGAACCTTCTCCTGTAGGACCTATCACTACCCGAGTAACAAGATCTCAAACTGGTTCTCTCAGGCCTAAACGCTTCTCTGATTATCACCTTTATACTGCTATTCGTCATCCTTTTCACGCTCTTGCCAGTGTTCGTGTACCTCAGGAACCTCTCTCTTACCAACAGGCTGCCTTATCTCCTGAGTGGTCAACTGCTATGCAAGAAGAATTCAGTGCTTTGGTTGCTAATCAGACATGGGAACTGTGTCCCCGCCCCTCCGATCAGCGAGTTATTCGGTGCAAATGGGTCTACAAGATAAAGCAAAAATCTGATGGATCCATAGAACGGTACAAAGCCCGTCTTGTGGCTCGAGGGTTTGAGCAGGAGTATGGATTAGACTTCATGGAAACGTTCAGTCCAGTGGTTAAGATGGCCACACTTCATCTGTTCTTGGCGCTTGCTGTTCAATTTACATGGCCAGTTCATCAACTTGATGTATCCAATGCTTTCCTTAACGGTGAGCTTGAAGAATCTGTATTTATGGAACAACCTCCAGGGTTCATCTCTGCACAGTTTCCAGATCACATTTGCTCTCTGCGCAAAGCTCTTTATGGCCTAAAACAGGCACCTCGAGTATGGTATGTTCGTCTGTCTGGCTGCCTCACAGACCTTGGTTTTGAATGCTCGGTCAATGACTCATCTTTGTTCACATATCATGAGGCTAATGTTCATATGTGTGTCCTGGTTTATGTTGATGACATTTTGGTGACTGGTTCATCTCAGGCTGCCATATCTCAGCTTCTTTTGAATCTACAAACTACATTTCGCCTCAGGGATCTCGGACCTCTTGGTTACTTCTTGGGGATAGAGGCGATTCGTGACTCTACTGGACTTCATCTCAGGCAAACCAAGTACATCTTTGATTTGTTGCAGCGTGCCAAAACGGAGAACTCCAAACCCGCTCTATCACCGTCTGCATCTGGGGGAGTTCCTCATAGTACTGATAGTGAACTGCTTTCATCATCTGAGATCACCTTATATCGCCAAACTGTTGGATCTCTCCAATATTCCACATTGACCAGACCAGACATTGCCTTCTCGGTAAACCAGTTATGTCAACATCTACAAAGCCCTTCCAATGGTCACTGGGGAGCCGCTAAACGTGTACTTCGCTACCTCAAAGGTACACCTGATCTGGGACTGTGGTATACTCCAGGTACTTTGCAATTGCAGGCCTTTTATGACTCAAATTGGGCTGGAGATAAGATGGATAGGAGATCCACCACTGGGTACAGTATCCTGCTTGGATCATCTCTTATATCCTGGTCTGCGAAGAAGCAGAATGTTGTTTCTCGATCCAGCACCGAGGCTGAGTACCGTGCTATGGCCCTAACTACAGTAGAGCTGTTCTGGCTTAGAATGCTGTTTATAGAGTTTCAGGTGACACTTCGTCATCGTCCAATACTATGGTGTGATAATATAGGGGCACTCCCACTTGCAGCCAATCCAGTTTTTCATGCTCGGACCAAACACATTGAAATAGACTATCACTTCATTCGGGAGAAGGTTATCAACAAAGACATTGAAATTCGTCATCTCAGTACCCAGGAGCAGCTAGCTGACATTTTCACCAAGGGCCTTGGAACAGGGCGGTTTCAATTCCTTCGTTCCAGACTGATGCTAATCTCACCCCCGTTTGGATTGAGGGAAGGTGTTAATGATAAGATCACAGAAGATCCGACATAAGATTTGATATTCATCACAATAGAAAAGTCAAAGATTATATCCTTAAACATAGGGAAGTCAAAGATTTATAGAATCTTACCTTACCAGAATACATCTTGTAAATGGCATATATACTGCTCTGTTGTAACACTGTTTCTCATTGAAGAAAATAGAATTCTTCCTTCACAGACTTCCTGCGTCTTCTTTTGATTTACTGATTTCCTTCACTATTTTCAAACAAAACAGGTAAAAATGTTGAATCTATATAAACATTGACCAACAACAAATGAACATTAACTGAAGCATCAAAAAATTAGCAAAAAAATATAACAGCAATGTATTGATATGCATGAAAAAAATACCGATAAGATGAGGCCCGTTAAATATCTTGGTTGCAGATTTCGTAAGGTCGCACTTGTTGATCTTTGTGAACACTTCCTTGAGACCTGCAAATGGGACGAAGAAACAAACAGAACAGGTAAAAATGTTGAATCTATATAAGCATTAACCAACAACAAACGAACACTAACTTAAGCATTAAAAAATTAGCCAAAAAAGAAATAACAGCAATGTATTGAAGAACTGTTTATCAAGTTTATGAAATGTAACAACTCCCACTTTAGCTGAGCTTATGGTTCCATATATTGAGTGGCTTGTGCGCAAGCAGTTGCTATGAGTAGTGCTGAAACCAATTACAGTCTTCTATGAAATGCTGCAACAGATGATATAAATAGATGAAACCATAGTTGTCAAACTGGGATTTGAATCGTAAATCGAATTTATCATTATGTGAATCGTAAAGCAAATTGTATCGTAAATCGTACGATTCACTCATATTTTCATAAATAACAAGAAAAACTTCTAATAAAATAAAAATATCCAAATAAATAATTATCACGGTCAAAAATTAACATGAAAGTATGAAAAGTCATCAAATCTTAATCTAAATCATTAATATCATGGTATGAATTGTCTTCATATTCATCATTTCCGAGGATGTCTTCATCTTCATCATCTTCTTCAACCATCTTTCCTTTTCCTTTATTGAAATTTAAATTTCGTGGTCCCATATTTATTGAAAAAATAATATTTAAATTTTCATGTAATAGTGATAAGAAAAATATTTAAATTTTATACCTCTCTTTCTTTTGTTGGTATTCGTTTCTCCATTTTCAAAACACTCTTGAGAATCCATCCATTCACTATCTTGTGGTAGACGTGCATCTTCTATTTCTGTAATCCATTCATCATCGGAGTCTATATCCGATAAACAAATTGGATCACATGTTTCACCTTTTTCTTGCCTATTTAATTGTTTCATTTCCAATTGGATATTGTATTTCACAAACACCAATACATTTAACCTTTGAGTCTCCAGCCTATTTCTCTTCTTAGAATGCACATGATCGAAGGTGCTCCAATTTCTTTCACACTCAGTCGCACTGCAAGTGAGGCTAAGTACTCTTATAGCAAATTTCTAAAATTCCTTGCATTACTCTCCATAATTATCCCACCACAATGCTACAAACATAAAAAATAATAAATACATTTTAAAACATACTTAACTAAAATTGAATATAAATATATATGTAACTAAAATTGAATATAAAATTTAAAATATAAATTTCACAATAGATATACCTGGTTGCATCTTATTCCTTATATGAATTGCAATGCTCATACAAACATGCCCTCATCGTTTTTGAATTGGTTAAGCTGCTCAATTATAATGGCTCTTGTACCTATGTCGGGAAATATTCTTTACATGGCCGTGTACAATCACATCTTAACTTCGGAATCTGCCTTAAAAATCACATCGTGGTGAAACCTACAAAGGTAAAAAAATAAATTTTATAACAAATAATATGATACATGTGTAAATAAAGTAACTAAAACTAAGAAAATGTATGTAAATAAAGTAACAAAAACTAAACAACTAAGAATATAACTTACTTTAGATTGAGGAAGTATGTCACCGCATGAAGACGCCTATGGAGTTGCATATCCTATCTTTTATCAATAAGTTCTCAGACATGTGAATATCTCGAAACAACATGTTTTAAATCTGAAGTAATTTCCTCCTTAACTATGTCCATTGTCTCATAAATGTAACCCATCGCCAGCTTGGCATCACCATATACAAGTCTCAAAACCTTCATCAATGGAAGTACAATATCGATGCAATATTTAATTGAATTTCAAAATCTTGTATCTTTCAAAATAATCCACTGACATCTTTTTCCTGCAGTGGTTGATGAAAAGAACTTCCAGCGAACTCCTCCAATGCAAACATGGCCTTAAGAGTAATCTTTCTTTCTTCAAAACTTTTTAGGGTAAGGTAGGCAGTTGCAATGGCTGGTCTTGTCAACTCTCTTTGACTAGTATGCTTTCTGAATAGAGCCAACAACGAATAATATCTATATATATACTGTGACTTCTTTAGCTTTTGAAAGTGTGTCTCGAAAAAATGGTATATTACCAATATCACTTAGTATCAAATCTAGAACAAATGTGTTCTCTTCTCCCCAAAAGTCTACCAGCACCTACGTATGTTGGAGCACTATTAGTTACCACTTGAACTACATTCTCTTCTCCCTATTTCTTCCACCACTTCATCAAACAACTCAAACAACTTTTCAGAACTCTTGATCACACTGGAGGTATCTATTGATTTAATAAATACCGTTCCGTTTGGACTATTAACGAGAAAATTTGTGAAAGATCAAGACTTTCCATCTGTCAATTCATCAGACATTATTGCAAAACCAGTTTTCTTCCACTCTTTCTTATATTTAGCTAAGCTCTCATTCACGCAAGCCACCTCTTTTTTCAAATAAGATACTATGACCTCATAGAGTCATGATACGTAAGAACTTTTAACCCATTTCCATATTCTCCGATCGATGCCACCATATTTGCAAACAAAGGGCTCTTAACTATGTTAAATGTCAATGCGTGCCCATATAAAAAACAGATACCTCTTACGACAGCCTCACTATTCTTGACCATCTCATTCATTGTCAATTGAGTTGATTTTCCTTTCTTCACAAAAGCATTCATGGCCTCCTTGTGAATATTATCTGGTACATCACTAGCCCTGCGTTTCTTCTTGTCGTTTTCTACTAATAATTTTTTTAACATATTTATCACATCTTCACTAACAGCCGGACACGTGGTTATATTCTTATTAGTGCGTGCCAAATGATGTTTCATATGATGAGTTCCACCCCAATAAATTTTTCCACAATGGTTACATCTCACATGCTGGTTATTTGCTTCAATCCGAGTACGATGCTCTCATTTAATATCTTCCATGCTTTTTTTTTTAAATTAAACCTCGGCGTTACGAGGATTTCGTGTTGAATAAATTTTAAGGTCTTACAAAAATTGAAGAACCTCACATGGGAGGTGTACGAATACAAATTTAAGTGTATGGCTCGTAGGCCCGAATTCGTTGAGTTTATCAAAAGTACTAGCGTGTTTTGTTACGGAAGTGCACCTGCAAGAGAGCATATATATGAAATTTGAATGTTACCTTTTCGCTTTGCGAGATTTGTAATTACTGTGCAGAGTTTTTGATGTGTTGTCTTCGTGCTGTGAGAGTAAACTCTGCCTGTGTGATTGATTTTGCATTTGAGAAGGCTTGTTGAGGTGATTCGAACTTGAGATTGATCTTGATCTAGCTGGTTTGTTTGATGGCTGAAGTTCCCTTGTGTGTGTATGAGGTGTCTGTGCA
>JAOYMZ010039848.1:0-15363 GCA_025802335.1 Pinguicula primuliflora | reverse complement strand
TCTTGATACTACCAAAATCCTTTTCATACTACCAACATAATTTTTAACTAGTTGGAGTCACCCCAAAAATCGTCATTCAATCTAACATTGTTTGAAGGTCTGAAAAAAAAATAGATATCAATAACAACACAGGGATCTTAAACAAAAATATTTGACAATTAAAATTCATTTACTTTACTTACATGGAAACAAGAAGTAAACAAGTCCTTTTCATGTGCCCAGACACTTCACACGTATGACAACATCAACTTTTCTTCTCCATTTTTCGAGTACTCTTAATTCTTTTACTATAACCTTTCGCCCTAACTAGTTGTGGGTCTTTCAAATGTTTTGCTGATGAACTCACTCTATTTATTTGGGTTTCGCTTACACCACTACGAGAAATGGAACAATTAGAATGAACGAAACAACGTATTTCATATGAGGATAATCCCAAAATACCAAAGTGCATCTCAAAACTCTACAACCACCACCCACACCATATTTACATAAATCGCCTCACCGAATAATTAATATTCATAACATAAGTTATGCAATGGTGAGTTGAGTATATTCCAATGTAGAGGTACAAGGTTCGATACCTTTGCTATCTAAAAAAAAGTTTTGCAAGAGTCACAAAAGATCATCAAAACTACATATAATTATCCTCGTGCCTCGAGTGCAACTCCTGCCTGAGACAACTTCTGCCTGAAACTCACCCCCACACACCCTTTTTTATCAACACCAACGAAACATTGCTTCAACCAGAAAACAAATATTTCACAGACCAGTCAAACTAAAATGGCAGAACAGTATACAAGTTAAATTATTATACAGTTTGGATTGTATTTTCACCCGAAGTGAAGAAAAAACAATCTGAAGTCCAATACGAGGCTTGTAACTTCCACTCTCATCATCCTTGTGCTTCCCTCGGACAAGAGGAACCAAACCTGCCTGACTTACAATACAAGTAACTTGAGCAATGTTACTGCACCCCTCCACAGCCACCCACTTGTTCGCCAGGTTCATTCCTATTAACTGCCCACCCTCCTGTATCACGTTGGTTATCCCCAGCTCGAACTACCTAGACCTGATCGTTTTGATCCCCCCGTCGCCAATAAGTCCACCGTTCTCCGCAATGCGATTCATGAGTTTTTCCATAGCCCCCAGTGTGCGGTTGGTGAGTTCCTGCTCCCCAGCTGCCAGAGTGGGGGTGCTCAGTTACTGCTCCCCAGCCGCCAGGGTGACAGTGCTCAGTTCCTGCTCCCCAGCTGCCACAATGCGGTCTCAAACTGCCACCGTACGGTTGCTGGGCTCCTCCTACTGCCCAGCTGCCACCGTGCGGTTGCTGGGCTCCTCCTACTCCCCAGCTGCCACCGTGCGGTGGCCGGGCTCCTCCGACTCCCCAGCTGCCACCGTGCGGTGGCTGGGCTCCTCCGACTCCCCAGCTGCCACCGTGCGGTGGCTGGGTTCCTCCGACTCCCCAGCTGCCACCGTGCGGTGGCTGGGTTCCTAGCCAGATTCCACTATCCCGTTGTTGATGAGTTATATCCCATCCCACAGTGTCTGGTCGATGAGTAACTCCCCAACCTTCTGCATGTAATTCCCCTCTCGCTCCCCATCCTGCCAAACTAGGTTTTTCAGTTCCTGCCCGTACTCTAGGATATGCCCCAACACACCCTCCTGTAGGTCGCTGAATTGGTGTTGGGTCACAATGCATGGTTACATGCTCACGTGCTGCCGTCCTCCAACTTCTACTAGGATTCCATCTCAAACCATCTGATACCCGCATCTTTTTCCCTGGAATGCGTTCGAGTAACATGGATTCCTCTACCTGCTTTTCCGTTGCCGCGTCTGCAACCACATTTCTTTTCTTTCTCTTTCCAGTTAATTTTTGTGACTGGCTATGTTTCGGTGGAATCAAATATGAAGCTGGGTGAGGGTTCAATGGCATAATACTTCCGGGAATTGCTGATGAGATGTCCGTACCAAATAAAAGGTCTTTCAATTCAACTCCAACCTGCCCAGCGAAGAAGGAGGTAATATGCTGGATCGAGATGCTAATGCACTTATATATTTGTTTCACTTCCGATTGTCCGACAGCCCTCGAAACATTTTGAGAATGGTCTGTAAAATCCTCAACCTACAAAAAAAATTGGAAATTAGCATATATGCATCCATCATACATGCAAATACACATTGTATTTCAATAATTTTGAAGGGTAATTACGCCGATACAGGCCACTTTAGAACCCCAGGTTTTGGATGTCCAAGATGCAGTGTAAGTGCTTGCACAGAGACCTTTCCGCCAAAGATTTTCAACAGATGATAACTGCAAAGAGAAAAGGTTCAGCAAACATTTATGAGATTTAGAACCCAAAAAAAAAAAGATGATGGCGCCACGGGCTATTTACCCTAATAAATAATTATCAGGCAACAACTGACACCGTAGGAGAAAGGGGAAAAAAATCATTGCCTTAATCAGTAGAGCCACAAAGAGCTGAGCCAAAGATTCTTGGTTTCTTTTCCCGTAATTCACAAAATTAGATATTGATTTGGCCACGGTTGTTGGATCAATACCATCTGCATGATATAGCATATCAAAATCACTTAGTATATAACGTATCAACTAGAACTGAGGCAGAAGTTTTCCTCATCTTGAGTTATTACTGAACTATAAGCTCCTGAGGAACTAAGGAAAACATAAGCTGTGGCCGTTTTGGGGGGTATTTTATATTATTAGTGGCCGTAATTAAGAAAGAAGCAGGATAAATCCAAATAGCAGAAAACCAACAGCCAGACAGAAGGGTAGTCAGAGCGGATTGTTTCTCAAATGTTTCAGAGATGGGTACCAAGAGTTTCCTCCACAGTATAGCAATCCAGATTTTTTGAACAGTTTGGATGAATAATAGAATTATAACCAAACAGACATCAACTTTGAGCAAGACAAAACGCGAAAAACCTTAATGAACTCTGCATGCTTGCTGGTATGAGGGCAAGTCACACCCATTATCAGGGAACTGTTGACAGTTATTTTAACTTCAATTTCATCAGAAGCCACAACCTCAATCCTAGTGAGGCTATATTTAGTATTTACAAATTCTTGTACTTTTGTAAAAGCAACTTCTTAGTAGGACTTTTAAAAAAAAGGTGCTTTTATAATGAAGTTATAAAGTGTTTGCACTGAGAGCTTTACTGTGACAAAAGTTAAAAAAATAGTGTTTATTTATATAAGTAAAATTAACGATTGCTATAACA
The DNA here is from genome assembly GCA_025802335.1 of Pinguicula primuliflora. NCBI lineage: Eukaryota > Viridiplantae > Streptophyta > Magnoliopsida > Lamiales > Lentibulariaceae > Pinguicula > Pinguicula primuliflora. The sequence continues at coordinate 12,126 of JAOYMZ010039848.1, read as the reverse complement.
ATTAATGGGTATTTTGGTATTATCAATTTGTTTATATGGCCAAAATTATCTTAATAGTGAACTTTGAAATAATTACAGTTTGACTTTTGGATTTTTTGGCTTTTCCACCACCATAAACCAAAATCGCAAACACATAAAAAAAGGGTTTCTACGATTGAAAAGCCAAAAGTAGCTTATGAGAAGAATTTGCAAACATAACCTGACTCTGACTGATGTTGCTTGACCGCCTACATGATATTTCACATGGGAGATATGAAGGAGTTGTCCACTATATATAATTAAGCGGATAATTTAATCAGGGGAAGAACTACTTAGTATAAGTACTGGAAGTCTGGAATTGCACCAAAATCAAGAGGCTAAAGAAAAGCTCATGCGATCATTCAACAACTAGTAGTAGCCAACAAAACATATATACATAATAATCTGGTAGTTTTTAGGTAAATTTTGGCAGTGCATAGCTCTTTTATCATCAAAAAAGATATACCATTGCAATTCTTCATATAATGATGTCATTTCAGGAGCAAAGGTTCAAAGCATACACAAAAAATCAAATTATACTATCTGCTTGTTGCAATCTATCAGGTAGGTGGACGCCAAAGCGTCACAACAACAGGCAAACGAAGGATCCCAAAGAAAAGCATATAGCTGCTAATCAAGATTATAATATGTTAAATATAATGCAGGCCATTACGATGGAGCGTTCTCAAGAGCACAGAAAACGAATATGAAATCAATTATGTGTAATTACCCTTAAATATTGCTGAAAAGGGAGGAAGAACAGGAGGTTTTCGAGTCTGCAGAAAAAATGAGGTTAACAGAGACCATAAACTAAAACTGATAAGATGAGGAAAAAGGGCAAAACTAAATCGGACAATGAATGGGACCAAACAAAGTCATGGAATGAATCACAAAAACAATAACCACCCTTACCCCTTACCCAGAGAAACAAATGGCAACATGAGAGACCAAATCCGTATTACACGGTTGTCCTTATAAGTCCTATTGTATTGCCCCTCTCGATTGTTTTACCTCATATCCAGTACTTCTTGCCATTATTTTTCAGTTCCGAGCTTCAAATACCTTGTCAAGTCACAGATTTTACAAGAGCTGCCTCGGCAGTTGTAAGAAACAGATTTTACCAGGGATGTGGCTCTATAGGCAAAAAGGCTCAGAATCAAACCCCTAAATCCAGGCTCAAAATGCAAAAATGAAAACGACTATATGAGGCCACGAGAGAAAGTAAGAAAAAACAAAGAAAGTTTGTAGATGAAAGTATATGAAGCTGTACAAAGAAGACATAAAGATTGTATTCTATAGTGAGCCTCATTTTTTTCAGCAGAACAACATCTGGTTTCGTTTTAATGTTTAATTTCCGGAAAGATGAAAGTCAAGCCATTATACTATCATAACCCACGAGCACCCTGATCCGAAACCATCAGAAGCGACTAAATTGAACCATTTGATTCATCTCAGGGTTGCAATTTTCTGCTCAAAAAGTTTTGTTCAGAAAATAATGTTAAATTTCGTCATAATATGCAATGACCGGAGAGTGATTGCATAAGTAGGACGTCATCGAATTGGAAAACATATTCAAGTCGATTGCATGAACGCATTCATCTAATTGTAAGTCTTCCACATGGTTAATCTCACTCATAAATTTTGGTAGATATGCGCCAATGTTGGGCAACAAAAACTTGTACAGAAAAAGAAAGATGCAGTGATATAGGCACTTTCCAAGAAAAGTACCTGCAAATGGAAAGCAACCAATAGGATTATGGAGAGTGAATTCAACGTGTTGTCCTTTGAGCTATTGATATTGTGAGCTTTTGCCCAAATTTTCATCTGTATTGACAGATAAGTTTATTAGAATATTTTGCAGAAAAATTATAATCTTGGGCATACACAAACCAAAGGACCATTCCGATGTCAGGTAAAGCATTGGGAAACGTTCTCAAATTTTCAGTAGTTGAAATTTGAAACAACAAACCATCATTCCAACTAGAGATCCACATAACTGTACCGTACATACCACCATTAATGTTGTATAAAACTTAAATAGGGCTATGCCCTGGTATAATGTTAATACAACAGCTATTCAGTCCCTGATTGATTCTCAGGGACCTGAAAGCTACACCATGAGCGGCTATATATTCAGTTTTGCTAATTTACGCATTAAGCCGATAAACCTTTTGCTTGTCTAATGCATTTCTCTTCGCCTATAGGCAGCAACTAGTTAAAGTTGTTTGCCTCCTAACAGTTTTTCCAATTTCACCATGATAGTGGCAATTTTTCAGATGGTTACTGTGTACTAAATGAGTGCAAAAAATAATATATGGATGAATAAAAGTTTATGGATAAAAAAGAAGGCAATTGTTGGAAGGTGCATTACCAAAAAGCTCAGCTTTTGAAACCTTTGATCAATGGATGAGATAATGTGAATAAGCTGGGATTTCAATATCCCATCTCTGTTTTCAACTGATATGTCACACAAGACTTTAGTTCCACGATCAATGCATTTCACGATGGGCACCCTGGCGGTGGTTATTGGAAGGACATCATAAACATGCCCATTACCTAAGGCAGTGGAACACCATCATGAGTATTATGTAAGTCTTCTAGAAGAACTCAGCAGAAGCTACTTCAGTGAAATTCAAAGCAACTCCATCTAATCTAACATTCATATCCAATCAATACAACACAACTCAATCAACATCCTCCTGTAATCCACATATAAAACAAGACAAAAGAGGAAATGGTGGTAATAGTTTGTCCATGCCCATTACCTATGGAAATGCAACGCAACCATGAGTATTATGCAAGTTTGTTCTTTAAGTTCAAACGTAGAATACAGAAAAAGTATCCTCTAAACTGGACGAAGAACTCAGCAGAAGCTACTCCAGTGAAATTCAAAGCAACTCCATCTAATCTAACATTCATATCCAATTAATGCAACACCTCAATCAACATCCTCTTGAAAAAACAAGACGAAAGAAAGCATGCCGGTGATAGTATGTTCAGATTTGAGAAGACCTCTAACACAGATAACTTATATGAAAGGGGCACGAACAAAATGTATATCATTAGCGACCGGTCGTGATATGACTTTGGAACTTATCTCTTTTCTGAACCAATGTACAGGAAAGTAATACAATCTCAGCAACTTCTTTCAACTATATTCACATTATGACTCGGATGAATGTAACACATCAATACTATTTGCCAGAATCACAATAGGTACAACCACCACCTTGGATCACTGTAGTATAATGCTTGGTAGCATCAAACATTAAGAAATTAAGGTTGCTTCTCGATCACCAATTGTACAAAACTACAGATCAATGTAAGGTAAAATCATGAATGAATAAAAAGCTAGGGATTGGGGATTCTGGAATATTGTCGATGGCACTCTCTGGCTCAGGTGGATATAACTAACCTAGTCATTTTAAACGCCTTAAGCATGACACAGGCCCATGGGGCTCATGGCATTACAGTTTACTTGGTCTGTCAAAAGGTAGAAAGAAATAAACTAGCACCTCTACCATCTGATCCCACAATTGGTAAGCATGTCCTCCCAAAAAGCATGTGGATATAACTATATTTATATTTCCAACATCCACAGAAAAATATATTGGTCAACCTGGCTTGGGCATCTTGGATATCAAACAAATACATAAAATTGTTGAAAATAAAATCATTTAAGTTATTTATTTCACTCATGATTCGGCATCAGCATGCATAGAATCATGAAAAGGGATTCTAGTGCTGCCCACTCAAGATTGGGCACGCATAAGGAAGACGATCCCAGTGGTGCCCAAATTCTGATTTATTCCCATTAAACTTTCTTCCTGTTAATCTGGAAGTTAAGTCCAATCCTTGAAGAAATTTTATAAGCAGAAATTCAGCAAGATATATATATATATATAGGGGAGGCTATATGGATAGATAATTTCACACATATTTATCCACAAAGGTGCCACTCCATTTGGAAACTCCTTATTTCCAGATATATTATAACCCCTGATTATGCACCAGATTCAGGTCAAACGAATGCATATGTTGGTTGATTAGGTCAGACTCGTGAAAAAATGTTATTCTTTTTTATAACTAATATATATCCAACAAAAGGATAAACATAATACTTGTCATAAGGTTTCTCAATGCCCCTTAAACGTCTTATCAGACACATATCTATACTCTACAATGTTAATCATTTAAGTGGACCATAATTTTTTCTACGTCAACAAGAAAATTTTCCACTTCGATGGATAAGTTGCATTCAGAATTTTAAATAAGCTGAAAATGTGCACGATAGATGAAATCATAAATGCACCAGAAATGACGTGAACTGAAAGAGCCTACTCTGTAATGCATATAACTTTCTTGCAAACTTCCTCAAAGTCTGGATCTTCTTCGCACGCGGAAAATCATCTGTTGCAGTTCTGAAATTTACAGAGAGATCGAGATCACTGGTAGTGCTGAAAAGATCCATTACAAAGGAACCAAATTCGACCACAACAGGAATGTCTTTCGATTTGCCTGTGAGGTGGAACAAAAGTAGTAAGTTTTTAACATAAAAAGGAGGAACATAAGGGTTTCAGCGAGAGATGAAGATTCACACTTTAAGACAGGAAAGTTATATGCAATACAGAGTAGGTTTTTGTCAGTTTGCATAAATCTTGGAGTATTTAAGATTTCATCTATAATGCTTATAAATTCAAAATTTTGAATTCAGCTTATTCTTCAAAGTGCCAAATCTTCTTGATGGCAGTGTTCTAAATGGCATCCCAATGGCATCCCAATGGCAGCCGCCTAGGCATAGCCTAATGGAGGCAGACTACGATTAGGGGTGCGGCGCTGCCGCCACGGAGATTAGTGGACCACCATGGCCACCACGGAAGTGCCATTAACCTTATTTATTATTTATTTTTTTATTAAGTATTATTAAATCAATTGTGCCACAATGTCATTTAGAACATCATTTAGAACACTGCTTGATAGCCTAGACAGAATCATAAACCACTTAAAACATTATTGAGTATAGCTTCAATATAACAAGCTAGGCATTAACACAATATCTTCTATGAGGACATTGAGAAACCTTAAAGCAATAATTGATTACCAAAAATATCCTTCGCCATTTCATTAAAGGAGCAGATCAAATCTCTTCGAACCTCATATTCTGCTGGTTTTGGCCGTCTGCTGGCATAAACTTCTTGAAGCAGGGGCTCAAGAGTCATTACTTGCTCAGTATTGAAATGAGCAGCACTCAATTTCTTAAGTTCAAATTTCTCCGCTTTCTTCTGTAGCACTGAAATACACCATAACCAGGTATAAGAGCCACAAAACGGAAAAAATAGACTATAAGAGCCACCAAATGAATAAAAATAGACTGGTGTAGCATGATAGGTAGGCAAGAAATGCAAGACAAATCTGTTTCCTCTGAACGTGATTACCGCAAGTTCATGCACATAGAAGTAAAAGACACGCTACTAGTAAATTTAGCATATACAAAAAGAACCTGTGAGTGGACAGATTAGGACTACCATACTCGAGCAAACTTCAAGTAACTAGAAAGGTGCTCATTAAACAGTTCGGGAAAGAACCGCACGAGAAACGCACATGTCCTTATTCCCGCAGGTGATTCTTGCAGAGTCCAACTAAAATGGAAACTCGTAAATCAACAAAGGCACACTATCAACACTAACCAATATAGCATTTCTACAATAACAATATTTCTCATCCTGTTAAGGAATAAATTAATAATGACACGAAATCCAAATCCAAAAACTACAATTTCGTTCATTACTTCTAAATTCCAGCCTCAAACTTAACTAAAAACAACAAGACGAAAAAACTAGCTTCTACGTGCATAGCACTCAAAACATCAATATTTATCATCCTGTGGAGGAATCCATTAATAATTAAACGAAATCCAAATTCAAAACAAACTACAATTTCGTTTAAGTACTTCTAAATTCCAGCTTCAAACTTCACAAACAAAACAACAAGAAAAATAAAAGCTTCTACGTTCATACCCCAAGTTACCATAAATCAATTAAAGCACTCAAAACTTCACCTTTAACCGGCAAGGCCATGTTTAAAGGCAAATCGATGTCTACCCAACTTCACAAATTGAACACTACTCAACAAACGATGGTCTCATAATTCTTCCCAACACAACTTCCTGCGGTGAGTTTCTCTGAAGAGATGGGGACGAAAAAGTACGAGCGAACCTGGAGCAGGTAGAGGTTATGCAAATTTGGGAACCCGTTCCGTCGATCATTTCTAGGCGGCTGTCATTAAAAACTTAACTACGGTAATTGACGGCCTTCCAAGACGCGCTACCTTACCAGTACCCGGGACATTTTATTACGAGGAATGCTATATAAACTACAAGAAACCGAAGAATTAAGCCGAAAACACTGGAAATGACCAAATTGGGACCTACTAAGCACACTAAAATATTAAACCGTCTCAATTTCTTCTAATCAAGTCAATCGTCGGAAGACTTTTCACTAACTCATCTCCGTCGAAAGGAAAAATTCTCCGAAAATTAAAAAACCCTTAACCCTTCAATCGAAAACCTCTATTGGAAATCTTCAACATTTCGTTCGAGAATTTCTCAGACACGCACGTGACCTTGGATCGAACAATTACTAGAATCGTACAGAAAATCCTTCCGACGCACACGCGGTAGGCCCAACCAGCTTCACCACTATAGATGAGAAAAATTATGAACGATCCATCAGAGTCTCAGGCAGCAAGAATAATGGTCAAACTGGAAACGTCGCAGGCTAGGAATTTGAATAGGGGTTCAAATCCCTAGCCTGGTACATTGCAGGGATGTACCAGGTTAGGGATTTGAACAGCTCAAGTGGACACATTGCAGGGTGTTCCCCATTACCAAATCTTCTGGTACGTTGCAGGTTGTTCGTTGCGATTTGTGTTATGATAAATCATTTACCCGACTCTGGCGTGTTGAGAACGACTCCCTTCTCTTGAATTTAAAGTTTTGTTGATTGTTGTCTACGTTTTATACACAGGTGCGCATACCGACTGATGCACCTCAACTGGTAGGCTTTCCCACATACCTACCAGCAGAGATATACGATAGAGCACGCATGGATTTCCCTGTTCAGGTGACGGTGCGCCAGTCATTGTGGATTCTAGGGCAGATAAATTAGCGGCTGAATAAGCGAGAACTTGATCAAATCCAAAGCACCTGTTTGGGTCATCTCCTTGAAAGGAAAGCTCTTGGACTTCCCATAGGAAAACATCCTCCGGTCAGCTTCCCATTTCTTACTGCTCAGGCAAATCAAAGTCCATAAGCAATTAGAGTTGTGGTTTCTCGTAGAGAGAAAGCCAATCAAGTTTGGTATAAGGGAGTTTGCCATGGTAACTGAGGTTGAACTACTCGAAGGCGCTAGTGACGGATCCTTCGATGAGTGATAATCGTATACGAGACAAGTACTTTCCAGGAAGTGAGACGAATATCACTTTTCAGGAGCAGCTCTCTGAGGATAGGATTAAGATCTCCTTGTTATACCTGTTAGAGGGTGTGATCCTAGCAGGTGATTATAAGAAAAATGTCGATGGTCATTCTCTGAGCATTGTCAATGATTTCACAACGTTCAATGTCTATCCATGGGATAGTAAGTCTTACGCGGAGATAACAATGAGCATGGTACAAAAAACTCTTGATACAAAGTACCAAGAACGAATCGTCAAATAGAAGGATGGAAAAAACTCCAAGTTGTCGATAAAGAGACCTACACCCTGACAGGTTTCCAATTTACTTTACATATAAGTGGTTTTTTGTTAATGCATATTCTAATGTGTATATTTTATTAACGTGAATATTTACCTAATATATATGTACGCTCCCTTTAAACAGATTTGGGTGTTAGAGGCGATTTCCAAGCTCAGGCGGTTATGTGGCTAGCGTGTTGATGGAAGCACGCCGAGGTTTCCAAGATGCCTGAACTGGAAGTGTTGTTATGCGATGGCCAGTCAGGAACAAATCATTGATGTTTTCCACAAGGAGAGAAGGGTAAGGAATCTCATTGATGTTTTCCGACAGCTTATTCGAGATTCTCGACTAACGCAGATCGGTACATCATGTATGCCGGGATGCAAACTATGTACTCGGTTTGCATGTATACGTTGCCTTGCACGATACTCGTGTATGAGATCTGACAACCCATTCGGGATGCTCGACTATACTCTATACGGGTGCAACCCGTATACCGGGATGAACCCATCAGCGTATGTGGGGCCATGCACGATGCTCGCGTACGTGATCAGACAAGTCATTCGGAATTCTCGACTATACGTAGCTGTGTAGGATGCAAAGTTTAATACTCGTTTTCGATTTTTTTCCACAGGACGTTCTTTATCCTATCCTGATACCTTCAAGGGAAGAGAGTGTGGCTGTAATATATGAAGGATATTGACTACGTGACAGACATTGAAGATCATCGAATAACTGCATTGCTGGAATTGTTTGGTGATAGGATGTATATTGCTTATGACTCCGACGGAGAGGGAGACGATACTTCCCCTCAAAAATATGTAGATGACCGATCCAATGGGTCATGTCACAGTGACTTGCCAATACCCTAAAATCCTCCTACTCATCAATATCAACAGCCTAATCAGGCTATTACTGGGAATGCATCGCCCGATTACCAGGATGAGCACAACCAGGAGTTGTATAAGATCAAGAAGACATTAAAAAATTCACCAATGATGTGCTTGAAGAAGATGACAGTATTTTTCCTCGTTTTGATCAAATTAAATCAAGGGTGGAGAAAACGAGCAAAATGCTGTGTTCTGCGAATTGTGAGTTGAGGACTGTCGCTAAGGCTTTACACAAGCAGCTGAATATTCAGTAGAACGTAATCGAAAGTGAGCGGGATGTAATTGAAATTGAAGCATCCAACAATGAGCGGGATGTAATCGAAAGTGAAGCCGGGGTATGACAGTTAATAAGATAACCATCATTATTGGTATGCAGTATTGACGTTTCAGCTAAGCGGAATGTATCCGAAAGTGGCGTCGGGGATACGACACCTAAAATACCTCCATCATCGGTATGCAGTGTTGACTATTGGGGGATGAATAACATTTATGGTGATGAAATTTTCACTGAAGATATTGCTTCTAAAAAAGGAAAACGAGAAAAAACAAGCAGCTGTAAGAGAAAATGGGGGCCTAGGCCAAAGGAGCACGAAGACATGATTGTTAGGCGAGTTTCTAAGAGGAATAAGTCATATGATCCAAGCTCGACATTCGCAGAAAAAATGAAAAAAATACTGGATAATCTCCTTATGTGGATAAATATGGAGGACAGACATAAAAAGTCAGAATATATTTGAGGTGACCATGTTTGTGTTTCAAAGGAAGAATTTCAAGCTCTTTTGGGGACTGATGTGTGGCTAGAGGCAACAGTAAGGTTTAATAAATGCATTTGGTTCAAATTGAGCATTTCTCTAACTAATTCCTTCCTTTTCATTCTATATCTCAGATCACTGAGGAAATCCTCTATTTGATGAGGAAGAGATCAAAAAAATATGCTAGCTTGTTTTCTACAAAATAAGACAATTGCCATGTTAATATTTTGTACTACATTCATGAGCAGTCGAGGCAAAAAACAATGCAGTAGTGTTAAGAAGTCACTCGTGGACCATGTGATGGCGCACCTACCCCTGGGGACCATCATGGTTGGATTACGATGTAGTTTACATGCCTTGGAACATCGACAACAGGCATTGGGTGGTTACCGTAATGAACTTGCGAAATGGAGAAATAAAAGTTATTGACAACGAGCCAGATACGTACAATGATCAGGATTTGGGAAAATTTATAAGACCATTATGCAATGTCATGACGAACGTGATGAAGACTTGGGAGACAGACTTCAAGAGGAGGCGGAATAATGGACGTCATAAAAAAATTCCTCTCGACATGAAACGATGGACGTAAAAATGCCTAAGAGATGTATCTTTCGAGGTCAAGTCGGGCTTGCACCCCACGTAAGTACATAATCGTATGAATAATAGTGTTCCTATCGCTAGGCGCTGACTAATGGCTTGTATGTTCTGATTTTGTATAAACAGCAGAAACATCGCTATCTACATGTGCAAGAACATAGAACTGCATATGATGGGGATCAAAGACCATTTTGGGGAATTCATGAATCCTGATATAGTGAAACATTATAGGAAACTCTATGCCACGTCGATTTTCCAAAATAAATTGGCTATTTGAGGATGCCATGTAAAGACCTGAGAGTTTTGTATTAACAAATTTTTATATTAATGAGGTAGTGCGTCTGGCGTGGCATTACCGAAGCCAAAATTCGGTCAGTGTGTCATTTTCGATATATGTAGATGTAGCGACTTGATAAAACATTTCTTTCTATATTAATGTTTTGCATTAATGAGTTTATCAGAGTATCTATTATCATATCGATTATCTACATAAATCATCGTCGGGATTGCTTTCTTTATCAGCTGCTAATCATTTCTCCTCTCGAAATTCCTCCCGGAGAGAAGAATTGGAAAATCCGCTGCCGGCATTATTGATGATGATGGCTGATGTTGCTGATGCCACTGATGGTACGATGACTATTCTTTTTGAAAACCTCACCGCATACATTGTCGCATGCACGGCAAACTACGCCTCTGCGACTGCCGACCTGGCCATATATGCCTACTTATTCGGAGATCGAGATGTGGCCAAAACCAAAGCCATTGCACGTAATAATAAGAAATGCATCAGACGTTTTCTCTGAGCCAAGACTCCAAATGGTATTGCGTCTAAAGCGCGCGCTATAGATGATTGTACAGTCACTGCCCAAGGTAATCGCGCCAAGGTCCCCGGCGAGATAGCCACTGGTGGCTTACGTATACTGGCTGCACGCATTGCATTTATTCCTTTTGACACCGCAGAGCTTATCGACATCGCAACTGGCACATTCGATGACGAATCCAAGGCACTATTGTTCGTAGAAATGGCATTCATGCTCGCCGGTAAAGTCTACCAACTTTCTGAAGATGTGGTTGATAGAGAATACGCATCTCATTATCGTAGTTGCACGTACGATGCAGCAATTGCCTCATTCAAAGCCGTCATCTCATCCCTTAAGGTCGTAGCCAGCTATCTCCATGGCGTCGCCGGCACCATTAATGACATTTGTTGTGATTCCTCCAGTGGCGACGACGATGACCCTGAAGTACCTGTCAGCACCGCCATGGAGCCTGAAATGTATATCATCAGTAGTAACAACGACGACGAACCTGAAGCCCCTGCCTCCCCCGGCATATATCCTGAAATCCATAAAATCTCTTCTAGTGATAGTGAGGGTGATAGTGTATCCTTCGCTGATTCAATTCCGAAATCATATTGGGATTCCAGTTCCAGTCCTTCTCCTTCTGCTAGCGGATGTTAGGAGTATGAAAAACTTGTTTTTGTGTTTTAGACCTTTTGGTGGGTTACCGGGTTAGTGACAGATGTCGGGATTACATCAACCTTGTATTTTGTAACAATTTTATCAACAATGTATTTATTTTTGTTTGATGATAGTCAACGAGTTACGACGAATATATCAAAGTAGGTCAGGAAGACAAAAAACTTATGAATTCATTGTATGGGCATCGAATGCCGATGCTGGGTTCATCACATGTTGTCATGTTTACCGTATCCACCGAGGAATGAACGACGACACTATCCTGATTTAGGTTCACCGGAAAAAAGAATACGGATCATCATTCCTTATTTAGCTGTAGGGCCCGACTGATGTATCCAGATTCACCACATGTAGTTGCTCCCGTGACGCATGACGTGTGTACGATGACTCAGCTATTCTGGTTATGTGTATGAGGAAATTCAGATAGGTCGTCAATATTTAAGAAAGTAGGGTATTGGGACCGAATGCTGTAATCAGTTTAACTGCGTGTAGTCGCATTATTTGCGATTGTCGTCGTAATCACCATGACACTATTCGAGATAACAGATTAACTTTTAAAATGAAAATATTCTACTAATTAATATATATTGACTAATATAAAAGTAAATTGTGTTGGAGGATGACATAATCATATGTGTGTCAATATCACTTATTTT
>JAOYMZ010039837.1:0-15363 GCA_025802335.1 Pinguicula primuliflora | reverse complement strand
AATTTCGAAAACGGATGGTGCTACGAAAAGTTGAATACGGACTGAGCACGCAAGGACTGAGCATATGAAGATTTCTGTCGAACTCTAATTATAATTATTGAAATTGTGATCCAATACTTAGATCTAACAGCTATGATTAGAATTCAGCACATAACTCCGGTAACTAATATTCGGTACTTGAAATTTTTTCATAAAATTTATACAAACTAATAATAATAATTGGATTAGATCAAATTAGAGGTTACCAAACAGGGTGGGTCAAACAGGTCTGACCCAGTCTGCCCGTGAAAAATGCAGATTTAGGTTGACCCATCATGTTTAAAAAATGTGTCAGGCCAGCCTGGCCTGTTTGTAAAAATAGGTCGGGCTGGGTTGAGATTTCCAGCCCGACAGATTAACAGGCTGACCTGTTTAGCCTGTTTTAATTTATTATTATTATTTTTACATTTTGTATTGTTTAGCTTAGCGGATTAGCCCGGGAGGGAAGGAAAGAATTGGGCTGTAAGTTATAGCCTATAACTAAGCCCATCTGGCCATCTCCAAGTTGGAGACTCCAACCCTCGTCCGTCGTCCCTCACCATTCAATCCCTCCCAAAGGAATTACGCATCTCCAACCCTTGTCCCTCGTCCAGTCGTTCCTCACAGTCGTCCCTCACAGTCGAACGAGAGGAGGCGAACGAGATCTGGGTGTAAGACCGTGCACGAAGGAAGCGAACGAGAGGGCCGAACGACAGGAGAGAGATACATCTTGAAACGTGTGTAAGTACCTCCACTTCCTGGTGTAGTACCTCCGACTCCGACTCAGACATGTGTTGAGTTTTAAGTTTTCATGTTCTTTTGGATGTGACCATTTTTGGTTTCCTATGTTTCTTGAGATCACACTGATATTGAGAGTCCAGCATAAAAACTGTAAGACTTTGATGAATCATGTTCAGATGGTGTTGGACAATGGAATACTTAATGTAATATTGTCGAATCCTGTTGATATGATCATTGAGATTGCGTATAATGGCATTGATAACTTGCTAGAAAATGACTACCAAGAAAATAACAGAGGGTACATCATTTTGCTACCCATTTATGTCGTGAATTCCACTTTATGGGGATAAAAATCGCAATGAATCAATTGGGATCTTTTTTGGAGCAAAACTCTTATGTTATGAATTGATGTAAAAATCTGGCCTTTATATTTTAAGTTCATGCAATAGCAGTTAGCTTCAGCTTCAGATTAGTTCAGGGTCTTGATTGTTTATCTTAGTTCAGATTAATTCAAAATGTCGCCTTTTGAATTGATCTAAAAATGTCGTCTTTATATTTTGTTCAGATGTTTATCTTGTCGTTCAATAAACATTTTGTTCAGATGTCGTGCAGTTCAGTTTGTTTTCCTTATTCAGATGATTCTTGTTTTATGATTTTTTTGATCAATAATAAAAACAGGCCAAATAGACTAGCCCGTTTTGTAAATAGGCTAGCCTGGTCCGGCTCGTTTTTTTGGCAGGGCGGGTCAGCCTAACCCATTTTGTAAATAGGCTAGCCTGGCCCGGCGCACATTTATAAAACAGGTAGGCTGAGCTTCAAAATCCAGCCCACCAACCTGTATAAAACAGGACGGGTCAACCCGCCACGCCCGTTTGGTAACCTCTAGATCAAATATCGTTTAAATCATATTTATTAATTATTAACTCAATAATCCAATGAGTATTATTAGTGTGTATAAATTTTATACAGAATTTTTTTTTACAACTACCATTTTTTATAAAGAGAAGTCATGTAAATATTATCGGCCTTATTCAAAACCCATGGAAAAACGATCGGGTTTTAGTAGATTGGTCTTTGTCAATTGGTCTCTCACTTTCTTCTTCACGAATTTTCCGACTCTTTTCCTGTTTCCGACTGCCCGTTTGCTGCGTAAGCTGCCCCCGCCCATTAACTGCAGTTAGTTGGGCCTAGATCTGTAAAATACCTCGGCTGGTCTTGGTGCCCGGTGCCATTGGGCCAGTCCATTTGGAGAATTATATTTTATTGAAAGCCTTTGGCAGACCATATCCGTTAGCCATAAACCCTACCTCTTAATTTAAAAGTTAACCCATAGAAAAAAATATAAAGATTCAAGCCGGAAAATCCAAAGGAAAATTGAAATCCAATCTCGTATCCGAATTTGCTAATTCTAAAGGATATGGGGATTCCGTCGTTTTATCGATGGATGTTGAATCGATTTCCTCTTTCAGTGGTCAGTGTCGAGGATAATCCTAATGGCGTGGAGTTTGATAATCTTTACCTCGACATGAACGGCATCATACACCCTTGTTTCCATCCTGAAAACTTGGTATCTTTTGTATTTATACGTGCTATTTTCTCATTATGGTTTTGTTTGATACATAAGACAGTTTTGCTGTGTGTGTTTTTTATTTCAAAAGATGGGATAATTCTTATTGATTTGGTTACACCATATGCAGCCTGCTCCAGAGTGTTATGATGAAGTATTCAGGAACGTGTTTAATTATATCGATAGGATTTTCTCATTGATTAGGCCACGCAAACTTCTTTACATGGCAATTGGTAAGTCCGAGGCATATATGATGCAAATTGGTGCTAACTAGTAGTGTTCATTGCTTATGAATGCTTTATGATCATATAATCGGATTGCTATCACTTATTTTATTACTAATAATATTAATAATACTATTTTTTAATATTTATTTACTTCTTATATGCCATTTTCGATAAAAATAATTTTTGGAGCTCCTATCTGATGAGTGATGATAATTAATTAAATTTTAAATGTTCAAGATGGCGTTGCACCAAGGGCTAAGATGAACCAGCAGAGAGCAAGACGATTCAGAGCTGCGAAAGATGCAGCCGAAGAAGTAAGGCCTGTACCATTTCCGATGATTTTTTTTCCTTTTGGCGATGGTTTGTAATGTGACTGATATTTGAATGCTATCAGGCCTCCGCATTAGATAAACAAGCTGGGGCATCTGATTCATGCCAGGAACTGGATTCATGGTGTTATTGTCATCTTCACTTCAATATTATATACATCTGCGAATGAATAATGATCCTGGTTGGAAGGGGATTAAGGTATAAGATGTCTTGTTAATTTAATTAGTACTATATCATACCATTTCTTCACTTGCCCCTTTTTTCCCCTGACAATTGTAGGTGATCCTTTCCGATGCTAGTGTCCCTGGCGAGGGAGAGCATAAAATAATGTCTTATATACGTTCTCAAAGAAATCTTCCTGGATTCGATCCAAATACACGCCATTGTTTATATGGACTGGTAAGCTGAAATTTGACCTGTTCGTTGGTACGTTTTTACCCATTAGAAAGAAATTGATGTTTGATGTCATGATATCAGGATGCAGATCTGATTATGCTTGCTTTGGCTACACATGAAGTTCACTTCTCGGTTTTACGGGAGGTATCCTTTATGCTTTTCTTCATTGATATTTTATGTTCTACTGACATTAAGGTCTAACAAGAATCTTCACCTTAGTTTTGAATAATTTCTTCCTTCAAAGCATGTGCGCCTTGGGGTAATGTGGCATCCATTAAGATTAAGCTTTGCCATACAAGCAGGTGCAACTAACTCATATTGAACTCAGCACTTTCACTACTCTATTGAAAGTTGAAAGTGAATTCTGAATTCAATTTGAATTAGTCACTCGATTTTGTGCAAAACTATGCTGATAAAAGAACTTACTCATGTAGGGGATTTTATTCAGTAAAATAGTATTCAACGAGAGAAATTTGAATAACTAGCATGTAGAAGTATTGAGCTGAAAATATGGTATCGTTCTACTTCCCAATTATGTTTTGAGAATCTAATACAAAAAAGGAAACAAGCATTAACATTATAGCTTTGAAATTTGTATTAGCCAAACCAGGTTGTTATGATGTTAATTTTTTTTATTTTCAATTCTTTTCATCCATTAATTCAAAAGTAGTAGTCATACGAGTATTAACATGTATGGTGGTGTTGATAGCCAGATTCGAGAATATAAATTGTTACTAATGCTAGTATTGTGTTTCAGTTAATGATAATATGTTTATTTTATAATACTTTAATTAGGTATTTATTCAAGTATTATTTTTTCTTTATTGCAATTTCTTGTTTTAATTGTTCTCATTTTTTTTGTATCAGATATTTTTGGAATTAATAGAAATAATATATTTTTTTATATTTTCAATGTTATTATTATAATAGTATAAATTTTTAATCTTTGGGTTATGTTATATATAATATATTTTCTTGATTAACTTAATTCTAAACATAAGTATTCAGAACCAAAAAAGTATACAGATATTATTATTTTGATTATTAAAATGGCTAATTTGTTTTGTATCGACATTTATGGTGAAATGTTATAGCACACTATTATTTTGGCACTATATTCACTCTTCTTTTATCGCCCAAACGAAAATGAATTATGAGTATTTTGTAACCGGTCTTATACATTTTCATTACGGTTTATGGTGTATACTTACACTTTAGGCTAAGGATTTTGTAGTTTAATCAGACATTAATAAGATTATGGCATTCATAATTAAAATTTAAGACCGTTTTCAGAATTATCTCCGTATGAGGATTTTGGAACCGGACTTATATTTTCATTTCGGTGTACAAAAAAAAGTGTGAAAATAGTGCACTCTCTATATGAGTGCGCTATATCAGTTGTCATAGTTATAATTAGTACTTAGTAGTGTACGGATAGGAGTTGTAATGGGCAATTGGTCCCGGCGGGTTACTCGTACCCTATCTTCCTTAACTGGTGCAGGTATACCTGACCCCATCAAGTAAGTCCGGATCCAGAAACCATTCTTTTTATTTTACCAAAAATAATAATTAGATTTTAATTTTTAAATAACATGGGAAAAATGTTTTTATGGTTTCCACATTTTACCGGTGCCATGCCCGTTCCCTATATTTTCAAGAAATGTCGTACCCGTGC
Source organism: Pinguicula primuliflora (assembly GCA_025802335.1). NCBI lineage: Eukaryota > Viridiplantae > Streptophyta > Magnoliopsida > Lamiales > Lentibulariaceae > Pinguicula > Pinguicula primuliflora. The sequence goes on along the minus strand of JAOYMZ010039837.1, from coordinate 10,409 downwards.
CGGTACCCATACCCGTACCACGTATCCGTACCCGTGCTTTTTAATTCACCATAAATAATCATTATAATTTGCATCTTAAAATACATGAAAAATGTGTTTTTGTCTGTTCCACTTTTTAGGACAAAAAATAACTTTTCACAAATCTTATACATTGCTTACTTTGACTCTGCGCCATTTGGACTATTATGTTGTCAAATTTCCTCATAATAATAGCACACCTTAAATGTTGGATGCCCTGCACGTTAAACTTGCTATTACACTTTCATGGGAATCGATATTCTACTAGAATAATTAATAACTAAATTTAAAAAAAAAATTCATATAACATGACATGAACTATGACAAAAATTAATTCAAATTGAAATTTAAAATGTCTTGGTTGGGATCTTCAACTTGATACCTTTGCTAAAACGTAGATGTAAGATGCTTGAAGAAATAATTAAATAAGATGCTTCAAAAATTTAAAAATGAGTGAAATAATTTTAAAGGATACTTGAATTGAAAGATGGATGAATTTTGGTAAAGATTGAACTTAAGCTTTAGACAAAATGTGGAGAGAGAAGAAGTAGTGATTTTATCAAGAATGTGAGATTGAAGATATGCATTTAAGGGGAACAAAACTAAAAAATTATATTATTATGGCAAATGGTCCGATGACTGTTTGCATATTAAAATTGCAAAATTGTTGTTGACTTTGCAACAAGAATTTTGTAGAATTAGACAATTTAGTTGCCTTAGCGAAATTGCAAAATTGTTGTTGCTGCAAAATTGTTGCTGCACTAAGTATCTCGAGAGCTGGCCCAAATGACCAACTTTTTTTGTAGGAGGAAGTTTTCTAATGATTTTTCGTCTTTGATGTTTTGATTTAAATCATATATGTTGTTTTATTATATTGTTAGTTATGTAATAGCATTTTATGGTAGCTTGTTCATGTTACATCTCATCAGCTTCTCACTTACCCCGGGAACAGATTAAATTTCATGCATCTTACTTTTTTCTGATGGGGCGTATCCCAGGTGCCATGGGATAAAATATTGAGATATCTCAATCATACGTAATCTCAACTATTCAATGCCTTCTGATATCCAATAAAAGATGTTAAAGGATCCCGTTAAATCATAAAATATAGAGTATACGTTGTCTAGTTCAAGGAGAAAAGTACGATGCAATTTTTATTTGAATCTTTTTATCTTTGCAAAGAGTGTGTTAATTCAGAGAAATCATTTGATGAAATGAAAGTGTAATTGAAAACAGACAACCGATTACCTATTTAAGTCTGAAAATAAAATTGCACGAGAATTTGTATCAGCATAGATTTACTTATTCTATGATACGTCCTGAAGTATCACACCCGAGCAAAATTTTGCTTCTCCAGCGGCACTCAACACAGTCGTGGTTATTTCTCCGTTATTTGCACCAAACGAGTGTCAGGTCAATGAATCTGTACTTCATAGTTAACATTTTATAGTGGAATAGTCTGATTATCTTCATGGTAACATGTCGATGAATCCTTGTATTCTTCCTAGTTTTTACTAGTATTTTTGTTGTATGTGAAGATAGTTATCTGAAAGTCTTGACTTTATGATGTTCTGGAATATGTTTATTTCTTGTTGACTAAGTTCCATTATTTTTGGCATAGGATGTCCAAAAAGAAATTAGTAAGTCGTTCACCAAGGCAGGTTGTCGAAACATGAAAGACATCATATCTAGGCAGAAATTTCAGGTTATTTATCTCTTTTTTATCATGTAATTAAGGTGACAATGAATATTCTCTTGTCAATTTTTTCTCAATGTCATTGTATTGGATGATTAATTTGATGCTATTTGCCATATGCATGATTGTAATGGAGATCGTGTTAGGTGATGAACGTGACTAGATACAAACTTACTACCTCTCATTAACCCAAGCTTTGAGGTGTTCATTTACTACTAAAAGCCATCGAAAGTTTTATCAATAACACCCCTGAAAAGAATAATTATATGTGCAGTTCTTGGGTAAAAAAGCAACTGATGTCTGTTACTATGCATGTTGCCTACTAGATGATGCTTCTTTGTATTGGTTTAAACTTGTGTGTATGTGACTAATCAAATTTTTTTGGGACACATTCATATTCTGTTCAAATTGCTGATCTTTAATTTATTAGGATTAAAAATTAAAATGCATTATATTACTTCTTGCTCATATGAGATACTATTTTACTGCTCCAGTTTCTCAATATATGGATACTTCGAGAATATTTGGCGGAGATCCTAAGGTTCCCGGATCAAGTGGTGGAATTGGATCTTGAGCGTTTAATAGATGATTTTGTTTTCATGTGCTTGTTTGTCGGAAATGATTTTCTACCCAATGTGCCATCATTGGAGATATCAGAGGTTGGAATAGTTAAATACTTATTCCAGTAAATTTATCTTCTTCAGAAGCTCTTCTCTTCTCATGAACACACTCAGATGAATATGAAGTCCCACTTGCTTTGCTTAGCTTTTAGCAAATGCCTGCTTCATATTATTGTTTTCCTGTGAACTTCCTTGTAGGGAGCTATCGATTTGCTCATTGCTGTCTACAAAAAAGAGTTCGTCCAAATGGGCGGTTATATCACCAACGCTTATGAGGCACGTGGTCATATTGATTCTTTGTTCACTTACAGCATGGAAATTATATATGATCATGCCTTTAGCCCCTTTTCGAGCACTTGGTTTCCTCCCATTTTTGTGTAATAATAAACAATGCGCTAAATATACATCCAGGTAAATTTAGGACGAGTGGAGCACTTTGTCCGAGCTATTGCTTCACATGAAAATGCCATATTCAAGAAGAGGAAGCAGGTAATTGTACCATTCACACTTGTGTACCATTTTAATCGAACTTTAAAAAAAATTGTTCAACTTGATACGATAAATCAGGCTATACAGTGAATTTCCACATACTTTCACTCAGTGTTCGAGAAAGTGCTAGGCGGACTGTGGGCGTCGAGAGCCCGTTCAGTGCCTAGGCAGCCTAGTCGCCCGCCTAAGCGGGCTTTTAAGCGGCCTAAGCAGTAATTCGGGCTAGGCGCCGCCTAAGCGGTAATTCGGGCTAGGCACCGCCTAAGCGGCTTAGGTGTCCTACTTCTCGAACAGAGCTTTCACTTATTGCCTTCCCTTTAAATTTTAATATTGAATTTGTAGATTGTTTTACCCTCCATACAGTTTCATATGCACTTCGTTAACCTTGATGGCCAAAGTTCTTACTCTTCAACTTCTTACTGCTTTCAGGAGCAAAATATTTGGAAACCGCAAATAAGACAAGCCAAAAAGAACGTGAGACCATATGCGTACTAGAATTTTGAAGTTCTTGGTTTTACGTGCGTCCGACTTATTTTAAGACTTTGTGTTTGTTGACATTTGTAACATTGCACACAGAGAAAGAGTCCGATAAACTTCAACACTCCCTTGGTTGTTGACAAGGTTGCTTAACATTCCTTGGAATATTCACCTGTTCATATGCTAGACATCTATATAATCTTGACATCACTCTAAGAGGATAATACTTCCTTTGCAGGTGAATCTAGGTGAAGATGGTTGGAAGAAGAGATACTACACTGAAAAATTTGAGGTTCAAAATGAGGAAGACTGTGAACGGGTTCGAGTACATGCTGTAAGAATATGAATTGTTGGTGATATTAACCAACTCTGTTGTCCTTGTTGATATTTAGCCACGTCACTGGTGTTGTGCTTTTTTCTTACATAAAAGTCGAGGGGTATTTGGTCCCTTTTGATTTTTTATGTGCTAGTCAAGATTATAATTTCTATATCCGATCTTTTTTTATCAAGCACCATATGACCTTGATTTTTGCTTTAACCACTAATCTAGATATCTGTTTTAGGTTGTATGTAATTATTACTCTGTATCTTTACCAATAATAGGTTTGCTTTACAGGTCTTGAAGTATGTTGAAGGGATATGTTGGGTCATGCATTATTACTATCAAGGAGTTTGCTCCTGGCAATGGTTTGTGTTCCTTCTATATCTTAGTTGCCATTATCTAATATTCCAGCTTCTGTTGTTTGTATATTATTGACTCATTGAAGCAGAGGTGGTTATTATTGTGGCTGTTGATTGTGCTCATTACTGAGATGCTTTAGAACTTTTTGGCTCCTTGTAGTGAACTGCTTTAGATATTTATAGAGCAATAACAGCAAGCAAATGCATAACTGCGTACTATTTGGCATTTTCAGGTTTTATCCTTATCACTATGCTCCTTTTGCTTCAGATTTTACTGGTCTTGATCAAATCAAAGTCCAGTTTGTACTAGGGGAACCCTTTAAACCTTTTAATCAATTGATGGGTGTCCTCCCTGCTGCAAGGTTACCTTCAATGGGACTTTTCATTATTTTGCACTGTCGATCTAAGAATTTGACTATAACTGAGCTGCTTATTGTGCAGTGCACGAGCACTTCCTTTGCTGTATAGAAATTTAATGACCGACCCATCTTGGCCTATTTGGAATTTCTATCCTTCTGGTACACTTGGTTTCAACTTGGTCAGTTGCTTTCTTCTGTTTATTGTGTTTATCTTATGATACTAGCTCTGAAAGTTTCTTGTAGAGTTTGAGGTCGATTTGAATGGCCATAAACAGTCTTGGAAGGTATACCCAATTTTCATATTCGTGACACGATTTTTACATTGATCATTCGTGTTACATTAAAGTTTATATTTTTTTACTGTTTGTAGGGTATCTGTAAATTACCCTTTATTGATGAGTGTCGTCTTCTTGATGAGATTGCAAAATTGGAACATACTTTGACGGTAGCTTCTTACCCCACTCTGTTACAATATTATCAATTGAACTCTCTTTAGCTAAAGTGATGCCTTCCTGGAACGTAGTGTCCATGATTGTAGTTTCAATGCTTATTCGCTTTCCCGGTAATATGTCTTCACTTAGGATGCAGAGAAGCAGCGGAACTCTTTGGGCCTTGATAAGCTATATGTTCACATGTCAAATCCTTTGGCGATAAAAATGCTTGCCTTCTTGGAGCGGAATTCAGATAATCCAAAGCTGCAGACCGCAAAATTGAAGAAAAAACTCAAACCTAAGTTGAGGTGAGATCCTGGATTTGATTAGCATGCTATGGTTTTGATTTCAACATGGCCTTCTGCCTGCATATTTTGCCATTCTCTGATACAAGGGTGAAGGTAGTACCTGTTATTTCTTTTGTGTGCTTCTAAGATAGTAGAATGTGCATTTGTCTTCAAACCAGCGGTTGATATGATGCATCAATTTATTGCATTTGCTCTGTTTGTTAGAAATTATTCTTGGAATTTATTGTGGGTATTCAGCATTGCAATCAATACCATGAACATTCTTTTTGGTTCTCTTTTTTCTTTTTTTGAATAATTTTACTATGAAGCTAAGGTTTCAGATGTGTTAAGTTCAGTTTTTCTTATCACTAGGCATTTTCTGTTAGTTAACCTCACTAAAGTAGGTAAAACTGTTCAAACGACTGAGTTAATTGGGCTACAGCATGTTTTTTTATTAGGTTTTGATATCAATAGGATGACCTTGGAAATGGAGGGTTTTATGTTCTGAGAAATTTGCTTAACTTATATGTTTCACCCGTTTCCTTATAACTTGATTCGTTGATGTATCAAGTGTATCTTCAGTTCACGTTCTTTCTGTCGATTATGCTTTCTAGTGGTGGAATGAATGGATTCATTCGTATATCTGATGAGGTCATCTGTCCTGGAGAGATTTCTTCGCCTATATGTGACATGAAGACGATCGCGAATAACAGAGTAACGTATGTAATCTTTGTCTCAAATTTATCTTCTTGGATACAATGATGTTCTGTTGTTGCATATAGTTTATTAATAGATTCTAACAAATGTTTGCTCTTTACGTCTCAGTTTTTTCCTTTACGAACTCCCGCAGTTTCATCCTCACATTCCCATCCCTCCAGATGGAACCGTAATGCCTGAAAAGGTATGCATTTTATTCTGTTTCACGTGTTCAGATTCATTAAACAAACAAACTAATCACATATTTCTTTAATCACGTGTCTGAAGAGCTATTTCATATTGCATTTTTCTTACTCTGTTAGATAATGATTTGTAGAAAAATTTTAGGTGCCGAATGTTAGGCAACGAATAAATGAGTTATGTGTCGAATTCTAATTATGATCGTCAGATCTAAGTATCTCGACGGTCATAATTAGAATTTGGCACATAACCCATTTATTCGGCACCTAACATTCGGTACCATAAAACCCTCGTTGCTTTCTATGCGTTGAATCAGCAGCGTTCTATTGATGGCCAACTGACGCATGGTTGCATTATGCTATAGCTTATATTCGCCTCGTCAATGTCTTGTGATATTATATTGCCACTTTTAACGTACGATTTATTTCTCTGAACAGTCCATCAGAAAGCGAGACTTGTTATGTCCAGCACCAACTTTATGGCATGACAAGACAGCTATTGGTGAGAGAAGACATGCACGAAGGTGAATTTAAATATCTTTCAATACATCCAATTCTAGTAATCAAGCCAGCTTGACCGGGCGGCAATTAGGTGAACTCCTGAATAAGAGGTCTCGAGGTCAAGCCCTAACAAAAACGCTTGGCCAGGCCCAATCCATAGGAGGTTGGGTTTAGGCTCCCTAGATTAGTCGGAGTGTAAAAAGCTCTCGGATACTGGGGAGGAGCGGGAGTATTTCTTCCAACTTACCTATCTAAAAAAAAATACATCCAATTCAAGTAACGGAATTCATCTGGAGATCAATAATAACCGTACTCCATCAACAGAAATCTTGAATGTCCATTGTATTTTTTTTTTCCGGAGTGGTACCAAAATTCGAACCTTGACCTCACCCACCCACCCACGCTCACACCGTTAGGTCATGGTCATCTTGGTCGTTATGGTCTATTTGATCTGTATTGACTTTATAAAAGTAAGGGTCGTTATATATGTCAGCCTTTATTTCTAGTATCTTGATCCGCAACTCCATGCAATCTAATCGATTTGAGCACTTTCTGCCCCTTCCATCGGCCACTGTTGCAGGACCTCAACTGGCTAAATTGGCCCATCTGCTTATTGCTCAAACTCGTTCTCCCAGTTGTAGAAGTGATGTTGGTGAAATTTGGAAATGGAAGCAAAAATTTTTAAATGACAGCCGCATATATGAACATGATGGAAAGAACAGGAAAAGGAAACGCAATACCTTAGAGCAAAATATTTCCAATGGCAACCAGAAGGGTGAAGGAGGTCATGGAGAAGTCAAGGAAAGTAAGCACGACACTGCAACTGTAACTGATACTGTGGAGCAAAATATTCCAAATGACCACCACAAGAGAGAAGGTCATGGAGAATCCAGGGAAAGCGAGGAAGGCAGTGTAATTGATTGTGTGGAGAAGAATATTCCAGATGTGAATCACAAGAGTGGAGATCATGGAGATGCTGGGAAAAGGAAGTGCAACACTTCAGATGATATTCTGGTAGAGATGAAGAGCAATAAAAGGAGAGTGAAATGAATCAAGCCTTGTCTCCCAATGCAGTTTGCTAATTTAAATTTGTCATGCGCAGCAAGCTTTATCCGGAACATCATGTGAAGCTGTATGAAGGTGTGGATGGCATGGCCGAGCAAGCCAATGTCAATGCCATCGGATACAAACAAGGATAAAACTGAGTTAGATCTTTACAATTTTTATCAACAAGTTTCGCATAATGCACTTGTCAAGGCTTGTGAAGATGATAGTTAAGCATGAGTATGATCTTTCGATGTTGCTCATGAAGGCTTCAGGATATTTGTCAGCACTGTGAGCTAATGCTTCAAAATGGTGACGATGAACAAAAACAAGAACGTTGTTTTTGCGTTGTATGATGAATTAATAAATGACGTAATAGAGAGATTGAACAGAAATGAAGGTTGGGTTACCATCACAATGATATGTGGACTTCTAATTAGAAGAAAGAATACATGGCCATCACTGCTCACTTTTTTGATGATCATTGGACTATGAAGAGCTGTTATAAGGTTTATTTTCATTTTGCCTCATTCATTTATCCGTTCTTAATATTTGCATAATCATATTTATTGTGTTATTATATCAACATGTTTGCTTATGTATCTTGTTCACATACTGTTGAAGTTCTTCATGATGCATTATTTAATTGGTTGTTGGAGTCAAATTTAGATATAAAATTATCTGCTGTCGTAGTAGATAAGTGTACTACTAATGACACAACGATATATTTATTATTGGAGGGGATGAAAAGATTGCATGCATGCTCTTTGTTTGCAGATGGAGCAATGTTCCATATTCGATGTATGAGGATGTCACAACCAAAGCATATGCACATATGAGGAATGTTGGTAAATCAGTTTTGAGTGGGGATATGGAGTTGAATCTTGTGGAATTTGATCAGTATGAGGAGCTTGAGATCAAAGAGAAGAAGGTGATATCGGATTTAGATCTTTACTTAAGGAGAAAAAGTACCAAATGATGTTGGTTTTGATTTTTTGAATTTGTAGAAGTTTAACGGGGTAAGTTTCCTATTTTATCGAAACTTGCAAAGGACCTACAAAATATTCTAATTTCTACCGTTGTTTCGGAGTCTACTTTAGTTCGTGTGGACGCATCATTGTTGTGTACTCCAAGCTAGTTGAAGTTGAATGATAATTATTTTAATTTTATTTTCTGTCATAAGGTTTATATTATAAATCTATATTTAATATATCGCAATCTTTAATGCGGTTAATGATGTGGGTTATCTCAAGACCATTATAGAAGATTTAGATGATGAATATAAGTACCATTGAAATATCTTACTAAGTTTTTTTATGACTTCATTAGATTAGTTTATGTTGTAATCTACTTAGTATCGTTGGGTCGTAACATTTGTACCATTGGGTTTATGTTTTATGACTTGAACAATAGATTAAATTAATGTCTTGAATATTAATTCGACTTATTTAATTGTATCATTTATGTTATTGATAATATGCTCATTTAGGATTTTTTAATCATTTTTATTGGTTGGAACCCATGGGTATGGGATTCAGGTGGCCTGAGATTGTTGGGTCAGTTTTCGGATAATTTTAGCCCAATCGATCTGACCCATTGCCGACCCTATGTGCGTCGGCCCGTAAGGTTGTAAGTGTTACCTTGGAACGTTTGACTAATAGTTTGGTAACCGTGATGAATACGGTATCATGCATGTCGACGAGGTTTGCAATGAGGTTGACAATGATGACAAAGTCAATGTTGGTGGGAAGCCCGAAACTGACCGCGTGATGAAGGGCAACGGCAAAAGTTAAGGCGTCGGTGGCAATGACACAGCTAGTAGCGAAGCGATTTAGATCGTCAATATCTAAAAGTTGGGCCACAATATTGGGGGTTGCTCTACATGCGGCGAAGGAAGTCAGGACATTGCCAAATATTTCGCCAGTGCCTTGGTTATCCTAGTAAGTGAACCGAGCATACCAAGAACGACGAGACGATGGGTGTATATGAAATAATGGACGTGGAGTGTGAAATAAGAAATAGAGCTGTATGGTTAAATGAAATAATGTAATTATATATGACATAATGAACCCCTGTTATTCCATTCATTATATTTTAGTTTAGCAAACAAATTAATTAAAATAATTATATTTGGGTGAGGTTATATAACCCCACCAAAATATCCTTTAAATTACCCTCCACCCTCATCCTTATAGATTAGACATTTGAATGGTAGAGATTTGTCCAACTTAAAAAATCACGTCCTTCTATTTTAAACTCACTGAACGGTAGGAAAAATAACAAAACAAAAATGGAAATTATAGTGTTGTTTTGTCTTATTCGAATTTTAATTGTGGACGTTGGGGACTTGGCAAAATCACAAGACTAAATTGATCCCCTGGGTTTAGGAAAAACTATTTTTTTATATATTTTTTTGTTTCGAAAAAATTAGAACCTGCAATGTGAATAGTTATCTATAACTACATTGAAGAGCAGTAAACGACAGGGCCGGATGAATGAAACGCAGGAATTCACTGTTTTCTGTGCAAAATAAGTGTCCGTCCGATTGGAAGCTTCTTATCCGACCGATCAATGATGCAGTGAACGCGCTTCTTGCTCGCAAGATTCATACCCGTGCAAATCATCCTGGCTCTTCATTCCTGCGCAACAGACGCAACTCATCCTGTCCGCGCATTGCGATTCATTCCTAGGGCTCGCCATCCCCGCCATCCTCGATTCATCCGCATTCTGCGACGCGTCCATACAGAATCTGGCATTCAGAGGCGACCGTTCTGCATTTCAGGTTTCAAACCGTTCTCCATTTCAGATCCAGTTCTTCGTTGGCATTCGGGCTGGTTTCATACAGGTTGCCGAAAAATCTTATTTCTTTAGTTTGATTTTGTACTGATTTGGTGAATCGTTTGCTGTTTC
>JAOYMZ010039826.1:0-15366 GCA_025802335.1 Pinguicula primuliflora | reverse complement strand
CCATGCCTGTTAAATCCTTTCTTAATAGTTTCCTCGAATTACTAGCACGAGATTATTGCAAATAAGTCAATGACACACCCTATGATTTAAGAAATTGTGTAGACTTGGTCATTGCAGTTTCACTTGATATATTCTGATAATTGGACATCAAACCCTAGCTTGGCCGATGCTTTTGCCTCTGATATGTAAAGATAAATTGTAGAGGACCTCTAGGGAAAAACTCCTGCAAAATTACAGCTCTATCCTCTAAGTGGTTGAATAGATATGCAAGTTGCAAGGGACAGCTTGGTCATTGCGTGCAGATTTTACCACTTCAGGTAAATCTAGTAGAATCTGCTATCCTCCGCTCATTTTCTGCCTTCTTTGTAAACATAAGACTTGTAGAGGACTCTTTGTATCGTGTCCCTATGAAATTACATCCCAATCCCTGCTTTGGTTGAAGAGATATGACCGTTTGAAGGGCATATCAGTCACTTTCTCTCCTTTGCCTAGAATGGTCAAACACCTATTGGAGGGATAGTTGGCCTTTTCCCGAAATAGCCAAATCTTATCTCTTTTAACCCATTTATGTGTATAAACACCATATAGCACGTCCAAATGCCCATGTGCACCTATATAACACAATTAAGCACAAAGTAAGGTGTAAAATAAGTGTTTAGGTTAATAAATCAATGAAAACACTAAGTGAAATAAGCTCAAAAATGGATATGAATTGAGCTCATCACTCATGCCTGAAGTATGAGCCAATATTGCAAACTTAGGGCATAGTTGAGCCCTCCTTTGATGTAATCAACACTGTTTTATTGAACTAAATCTCGGATGACTGTTGATTCATGGTTGCATTTTTATTCACATGAGTATTCTGTTTGTGCATGAATAGATGGTCTTATTTAAGCATTGCATATGATGAGACAGATAGGAGATTCATTGTATGGCACCATATGAACACACATGGCTTATCCTTGGCGCTGAACCCCTAACTAGACCATGCCACAATAGAGACAGGCCATATTATGATCTCGGGTTGGGGTAAAATATCAACCTATGCACCAACATGCTTGGGTGAGGCTCATAAGGCAAAATTCTCTTCATGCTTGGGTTAGACCAGCTTGTATCTTGATATAGTGCAAGATGTATTTAGGTCTTGTGGTGAAGAAAATATTAATTCGAGCTTAGGGACATTGGAATGTGCTTGATGCATCTTAGGAAGGCAATATATTGCTGCCTTAAGTACTCTCTCCAATTTGTGTTTGATAATGCTTTCTGTTGCTTGCCTTGATCCATTTTTGTGACAGCATTGGATTAGCTTTAGATAGTTTATTTATTCTACAAAGTTTAAGTGAAAAATCAACCAAAGTTATGCTCAGTTTTCATGCGATTAAGTAGTGAAGAGAACATGTATTGAACCTGCTCTTTGTGGGAAATGACATTTGCTCATGGATTGTATTATATGCTGATAGTGTATACTTGCACTTACACCTAGTGATCATCAAGTTTTTGGTACCGTTGCTAGGGAGTAGCGCCCCTTACATGTTCTAGTTAGCTACAAGATTGCATTGCAAACTCTTTTTGTTTTTTTTGGTTCTGTTGTATTGTCATCTCTCTTGTCTTCTTGGCTTGTCCAGGTAGTTTATGATCAAGGCACCTAGTGCTGGTTATAACACTCCTGAACAAAGGTTGGTCAGGGGGTTGAGAGCACTGAGAAGAGTTGAAACTATAGCTTTATTCACTGAGGTGCAAAGAGAAGCATATTCTGCTCAAGAGGATGCAGAAACTGATTTGGAAGAATCTGTTGAACCTGAAGCTGAGTTTGAGGAAAATTTTGAGTTTGAATCTGAAGAAGACATGGAGAACCCTAACCAAGAAGTTGTGATTCATGATGATGACCTCCCCATTGAGGCCTTTGCTATGCCAACAGCTGCTGATGTTGCACCCTCCATGAGAAGACCTCAAATTGTTGCAAACAACTTTGAACCGAGGCCTACAACAATCCAATTGCTCCAATCCTATTCCACCTTTGGAGGTACATGGAGACAAGCAATCCATGTACTCATGTGGATGCTTTTTTTGAAATTTGTAATACTATCAAGTATTATAGAGTGGATCAATAAGCCATCCGGTTGAGACTATTCCCTTCTCCTTTGAGGACAAAGCCAAGGAGTGGCTGTACAGCTTTCCTCTAATTCCATTCATACCTGGGAGGAGCTAAGAAGAGCTTTCTTGACACATTTCTTCCCTCCAAGCAGAACTGCAAGAATCGTGATTGAGATTCAGTCATTCAAGTAGAGGCCACAGGAGAATATATATGAGGTGTGAGAAATATTTAAGGGATTGCTGAGAAGTTGTCCTAATCATGGAGTTCAGCACTGGAGGCAAATTCAAGCCTTTTATTTTGGCTTGGATCACAACTCTAGAAGGGATGTAGACTCTGCAGCAAATGATACTTTTATGTAGAAGTTCTATGACCAAACCCTGACATTGCTTGAGACCTTAGCACTGAACTGCTATAGATGGCCTATGGAGAGAGTAACAGCAAATGGACACCAACAGGATCATGGCATCCACCAGAATGATGCATTGGCTGCAGCTGTGAGTGCCCTATCTTCAAAGGTTGATATGTTATTGCCGGGTGCAAGAACATAACAACCTTATGAAGTCTATGCAGTACAAGCAGCGTCATATGAACTCTGCAGAGGTAGTCATCAACCAAGCCAATGTCCTAAAGCATCTATGGCTGAGCTTGAGCAGTTGAGCTACATTCAGAATCAACAGAAGTTTGGCAATCAAGGATGGTACCAGAATCAAGCTTATAGGAGGAATAAAGCCCCTGGTCTAAGTTGGAGCAACCCACAAAGTGTTCTCAACTCTCATCCATAGAGATCATCTCAAGTGCAGAATCATCAGACTATTAATGATTTAGCTAGCAAAGAGGGTGATGTGTTGGCATGCTTTTTGAGAATTCAAGGAGACACACTTAAATAATGGGAGAGATGAAGAAGAGTCAAGATTTCTTTGCACAACTGATCCAACAGAACGTTAGTTACATGGAAAGGACAGATGCTTCCATCCAAAGTCAGCAAGCTTCTTTGATGAAACTAGAGAACATCATGGGGCAACTTGCCTCCAAAATAAATGAGAAGCAGAAGGGACCAGAAAGCTGTTCTAGAGAGAGCTGCCAAGCAATAATCTTGAGGTTTTGCAGAGAATTGGAAGAACCACAATCACCTGCTGTCATTGTTCCCCCACTGGTGAAGGAGAAAGAGGTTGAGCAGCCTACCCAAGTCAAAGAAAGGAGCTAGGCAAGAAGACCAAAGAAAAAACAGAAGTGAGAAGAGGTGGAGATTACACTTGAAATGCTGAAGAAAGCTCCATTTCGCTGATCAAGCCGATGATAGAGCGACAACACAAGAAGTTCTTAGAGGTGTTTAAAAAGTTGGAAATCAACATCCCCTTTGCTGAAGCACTCGAGAAGATGCCTATATATGCGAAGTTTATGAAGGATATCCTCACTCACAAGAGAAGAGTGGATGAAGAAAGCACTATCTCTCTTACTGTGGAATGTTCGGCAATCATAAGTAAATAGCTACCTCCAAAGTTAGCTGATCTAGGGAGTGTAACTGCTCCTTGTTCAATAGGAGAGTTTATATTTGATAAAGCTGTATGCATCTTATGAGGTAGCATTAACTTAGTGCCATATTCTATTTCACATAAGCTTGGATTAGGTGAACCAGCACCAACCAGAATCACTCTCTTGCTTGTTCCAAGTAACTGAAGAAAGCAAGGGGAGTTGTGGAGGATGTCCTTATGAAGGTTGACAAGTTCTACTTCCTTGTAAACTTTTTCATTCTAGATATGGTTGAAGATCAAGGGATCCCCATCATTTTAGGCAGACCATTCTTGAGAACTAGAGATGCCCTCATTAATATGCAGAAATGAGAATTGAAGCTCAGGATTGAGGGAGAAGAAGTCTATTTTAATGTGTACCCATCCATCAAAATGCCTCTAGACGTCACAGCTGAGCCTGATAAGTGTAATGTCATTGAGATACAACAGGATGCAGTATTAGGTGAATTAGGACACATGAAAGATTCCTTGTAATGCTGCTTGGTACGTGAAAACATCAAGGTATTACAAGAAGGAGCATTGGACCAGTGTGAGGTATGGATGAACAAGAATAGGTATTGGGTGTCCAAAACATTTGAGCTACTGGGAGAGCACCCCCTGAACAACAGAGTTCCCTAACTCAGGCACCTCAACTGGAATTGAAGACCCTACTTTCTCATTTGAAGTATGTGTTCCTAGGTAAAGACTGCAGCCTTTCAGTAATGATCAGCTGTGAGTTGAGCATCCAGGAGGAAACTGCTCTGATTGATGTTCTGAAAGATCACAAGAAGGCTATAGGATGGACACTTGCTAATATTAAGGGGATCTCTCCATCTATTTGCATGCACAGGATACTCATGGAAGACTACTTCAAGCCTGTGGTTGCAGCTCAGAGGAGATTGAACCCCTTGGTGAAGGAAGTGGTAAGATATGAGATCCTGAAATGGCTAGATGCTAGAGTCATTTATCCCATATCTGATAGCCAGTGGATTAGCCCTATTCAGTGTATTCCTAAGAAAGGAGCTCTCACAATTCAGAGGACAGAGCTGATGAACTGATAGCCACCAGGCCAGTGACTGGATGGTGAGTTTGTATGGACTACAGAGAGCTGAATAAGGCTACAAGGAAGGACCATTACCCCTACCTTTCATGGATCAGATGCTGGATAGATTGGCAGGCCATGCCTTCTACAGCTATTTAGATGGATACAGTGGGTACAATCAAATCACAGTGGCTCCTGAGAATCCAAAGAAGACTACCTTTACTTGTCCATTTGGCACATTTGCCTTCAGAAGAATGCCTTTTGGCCTCTGTAATGCACCAACAACCTTTCAGAGATGCGTGATTGCCATCAATTCTGATATGATTGAGGACATCATTGAGATATTCATGAATGACTTCAGTGTATTTGGTGATAGCTTTGATAAGTGCTTGGCTAACCTGAAAAGGTCCTTCAGAGGTGTGAGGAGGTTCAGTTAGTACTCAATGGTGAAATAACATTTCATTGTGAAAGAAGGCATTGTGCTTGGCCACAAAGTCTCTCAAAGAGGTTTGGACGTTAACAAGGCCAAGGTAGAAGCTATAAGAAGTCTCCAACCTCCTTCTTCAGTGAGATTAGTGAGAAGTTTCTTAGGTCATGCAGTATTCTATAGAAGGTTCATTAAGAGCTTCTCTACCATTACAAAACCTCTGTGTCACCTGCTTGAGAAAGAAGTTGAATTTGTCATGTTAGCTGAATGTCTTAAATCTGTTGAAGAGCTCAAGCAGAGGTTGATCACTGCCCCTATCATGGCAGCACCTGACTGGAGCATACCCTTTGAGATAATGTGTGTTGCTTCTGATGTGGCTGTAGGAGCAGTCTTGGGACAAAGGAAAGAGAAGCAGCTCACATCTATCTACTATGCAAGTAGGATGCTCAATACTTCTGAGCTTAACTATAGTGCTACTAAGAAAGAAATGTTGGTTATCTACTCTTTTGACAAGTTCAGAGCTTATATACTAGGCAGCAAAGTTGTGGTATTCTCTGATCATGCTGCAATCCGTTATCTCATGAGCAAAAAGGATGCAAAGCCTAGATTAATTCGTTGGGTTCTATTGCCTCAAGAGTTTGATATGGAGATAAGAGACGAGAGAGTCAATGAAAATGTTTTAGCTGATCACCTCTCCCGGCTAGAAGGCTGCAATGTTGCTGAGCCATCACCCTTACCTATTACAGACTAATTCCATGATGAGCAGCTGTTCACTATAAGTGTTGCTCATGCTCCATGGTATGCTGACATTGTTAACTTTCTTTCTTGCAGCATTGTCCCTCCAGGTAGTTACAAACAAAGGAAGAGGTTTTTCTCTGACCTCAAACACTTCATTTTGGAAACCCGACCTATATAGGATGTGTGCTGATCAAGTGATCAGAAGATGCATACCAAAAGCTGAAGTGAACTCCATTCTGAGTTATTACCATTCATTTGAATGTGGAGGGCATTTTGGGGACAAGAGAACATCAGCCAAGATCTTACAAAGCGGTTTCTACTGGCCTTCAATGTTCAAAGATGCTCGCAGGTTTGCCCAAACCTGTGATAGATGCCAGAAAGTGGGAAACCTTTCAAGTAAGAATAATATGCCTCAAGTTGAGATGTTTGAGGTTGAACTCTTTGATGTTTGGGGCATTGACTTCATGGGGTCGTTTCATCCAAGCCAGAGCCAACTTTACATACTGGTAGTTGTGGATTATGTATCCAAATTGGTTGAGCCAATAGCTTCCCCTACCAATGATGCTGCTGTGGTGCTACGATTTCTGAAGCAGAACATCTTTGCATGATATGGCACACCCAGGTTCATAATCGATGATGGTGGCTCCTATTTTCGTAACAAGCTATTAGAGACCCTCTTAGCCAAGTATGGAGTCAAGCATAGAGTTACCTTGCCCTATAATCCACAAGCTAATGGTCAAGCAGAAGTGTCTAATAGAGAGATCAAGCTCATACTAGAAAAGACAGTGCCACCTTCCAGGAAGGATTAGGCTGCAAGATTGTCTGGTGCTCTCTTGGCATATAGAACTGCATTCAATACTCCAATTGGAACCTCTCCCATCAGACTTGTCTACGGCTAGGACTGTAAACGAACCGAGCTCGAACAAACAGAGGATTTTCGAGCTCAGTTTGCGAGCTTAACAAACGAGCTCGAGCTCGTTCGTTAAGCTTAACGAACAGAATTCGAGTTCGAGCTCGGTTCGAACCCGTTCGCGAGCGGCTCACGAACGGGCTCGCGAACGGCTCGTTTGCAAGCTCACGAACGGGCTCGTTTGCACGTTCGTGAGCTCGTTCAGAAACTTGCTCTATTGAGTTTGTCACCTGTTTTACAAAATACAAAATAATGGTTTCTAAAGCCATTTCAAAATCTTGCTCTAACGAATGAAATTTTGCACTGAGACTGTCGTCTCAGTCTCACCTCTAATACAATTAAACATAACGAAACAAAATTCCCAAATTATGCAACCTAAAAATCGAAACCCTAATTTCTAAATTAGGACTACAATGATTTTCATTTCTTCAAATTAACACCATAACTGATCACACTTAACTCCTATTAGAGCTAATTTACAGCAATTGAAATAATCCCCTATTACCTTTAAAAATTCCGTCGAACCCCGACTAACGAATATGAAGGAAGCAAAATAAATGAGAAGGAATACGAACGAGAAGAAAATGGGACCAACGAACGCGAAGAAACCGATGACGAACAAGAACAGGGATGGCCTAAAGACGACGACTTGAGGGTTGAGAAATTAGCTTTGAATGGGACTTCACGTCTGGTCTGTTGGGAAAAGAAAATGTGGTCGAATGAGGTTTGAACGGGTTACGGGGATGACCTCCTTTTTTCTTTTGTTACTTGATTTTTAGTCTTTTTTTATTTATTTAATTATATTTTTATATATAAATAAAATAAATTAATAATATTTAATTTAGTGTTCGCGAACGTTCGTTAAAACTCGCGAACAAGCTCGAGTTCGTTAAGGCTGTTCGCGAACACAATCTTAGGCTCGAGTTCGAGCTCGTTAAGGATTTCGAACCGAACGAACGAGCTTTTAAGGAGCCGAACACGAGCCTGTTCACGAACGGCTGTGTTCATTTACAGCCATATCTATGGAAAAGCTTGCCACCTTCCTGTGGAGCTTGAGCACAAAGCTTTTTGAACCATCAAGAAGTTGAACATGGATTTAGCAGCAACTAGAGAAAAGAGATTACTCCAGCTATCTGGGTTGGACGAGCTGAGAAGGGATGCTTATGAGAATGCCAAGATTTACAAAGAGAAGACTAAATTGTGGCATGATAAGCACATTAACAAAATATCATTCCAACCAGGGCAGCAAGTGCTTCTTTACAACTCAAGATTGAGGTATTTCGTGGCAAGTTGAAGAGTAGTTGGTCAGGACCTTTTGAAGTGATCAAGGTGTATCCTTATGGTACTGTAGACATCAAATATCCAGCTACAGGAACCTTCAAGGTCAATTGTAATCGTTTGAAGCTTTACGCCTCGCCTCAACACTGTGTTTGGGGGAAGGAAGAGCTACTTTTGAAAGATTGAGCAAGAAGAGTCAATCTAGTTACTCTAAACCTTGAGCTCTTGGGAGGCACCCCAAGACCGTTTCTGTCATTTACTTTTGTTTATGGTTATCTTCTTTTAAGTATTTAATCCTTTTTGTTTAGTTGGGGGGTGGGGGGTGGGGGGAGGAAAAGGATACTAATGTTGGGTCTTCCTCACAAAAAAACCCAATGGAAACATCAGATGGAAACTTCTCTGATCATGAATGCTCGCCAACTCATTATTTGGCCAGAATCTCGCAAGATCCTGATGAGGATTTGCTAGATTTTGAAGAAAATGACATCATTCATTACGTCACCATGCAAGAAGATGATGCATTAAGATACCTCATAAAACTGGATAAATGGAGGAAGAAGACAAGATGAAGCTTCCCAGAAGAATAATGGATTTTAAAGTCCACAAAGAAGGCTTGGTGATGCAAGCGCTTACCTTAAAGCTAAGTGAGGTAAGCAATGACATATGGCGAGGGCATAAGTGGTAATTTTTACTTCGGATTTAAAATTCAAAATAAATTGTAATCTGAAGTGTTTGGAGTCCGACGTCTATAAATAGGCCATTATATAGCCATTCTCCACACTTGAAAACACACTTACACACTTGTATTCACACAACTCACCACCTCTCTCGAAAAAAAAATTCTCCGCTTGTAATTTTACTCTGAAGCCGCTTGGTCAATAATGTAAGTCTTTTATATTACACTTTCTTTTTAATATTATTAAGTTGTTTTGAAGAAAAACAAACCCGGGCTTATAGTCTGAAGGTAAAAAAAATTGGTATCCGAGTCAAAATCCTCAAATGATTTTCTTAGAAATTATAGATCTTAAATGATTAAAGAAACAATTAAGTTTGTTTCATTCTGAAAGTGGTTTGAAACCCAAGTCGTGTTTCGCTGAGCTGTAAGACCCGTTAGGCAGGAGGCTGTTGGGCTTGTTGCAATTTAATCGTTGACAGTGAAAACCACCAGAGAAACGAACATACTTTTTGATTCTGGATTTAAAAGATTTGAGAGATCTGAGAATCTTATGGATGCAGCAAGAACTAAAAGTTCAACGCTGAATCAAGAGATTATTATCTCAAAAGATTTTGAACAAATCTTCAAAAATGGAAACTACAAAACTATAAACCAAACCAGGTTTATGAAATAGGTTGTTTCAACTTCATGTCTGATTATATAATCAAGACTGTTGAAAGAAGAATAACCCTTAAACAAGGAGATGAAACAATTCATATGCTCTATAAAAAATTAATTGAAGAGCATAGGAAAAAATATAGCTACCTACATATTGGATTAATCCAAGTAGGACTACAACGGCTAACTAGGCAAGGCTTAAATATAACTGAACTTATTATTGTCATTGATAAGAGACATAATAAGTTTAATGACTCCTTATTAGGAGTAGTGGAAATATCTTTAAGTATAGGCCCAGGCCATTTTAAATGTTTTCCTAATTTTTCAGTAGCAATCCATGTTAAAAATGTTATGGATGCTTTGGTGTTAAACATCAAAACATATGGATATGACATGCCAGAAGAAACAAGTTATGTTTCACTTGTATATCAAATACATGACAAAGTAGTGAACACAATCATCCCTAAACTAATAATAAATCCAGAAATTCTTAGTGCCAAAAAGAGAGAAACAACTCTGTTTGCAACAAATATAAAAAGTAACTTGGTTGTCCCAAAGAAAGTGGTAAGTAACCAAGTACAACTTCCAGAAGTTAGAATGTATAACTAATCCAGAACCTGAAGAAATGATGGAACTTGATCAGATTATACAACACCCAGATGGTGATGTTGAGATTAAATTCTCTAACAATTGAAAGTTTAAGTTAACCTTAAACCGGGCACCATCAATGTCATCAAGGTCATCAACTTCTGTTGTACCAATCTCTGACGAGAATTCTCAAACACTGAAATTCTTAGAGTTAGAAGGACTCAAGAACAAGTCAGTCAACCTATGTATAAGGTTGACATACCAAAAAGCAGCAGAGGTAATACCTTACCAACTGGCTCGAATATGGGTTATGAAGTTAATACAATAAAAATTGAAGATATTAACCTAGCTATCCTAGAAGCGATACAAAAATCATGGGAAAAGAAAAGTAATCAAACCATGAAAAAATTGTTCTTAAGTTACTATTCTCCTACCCAACAACGTTGGTATATAAACCTATATATGGAAGATTGAAAAACAAAACTTACTTTCTTCAGATGGATTAAAACTATATGGAAAAGTAAAGGAAGAGAACTTCCAGACTTTAAAAGTCAAAGGTTTGTAAACTTTATCGAAGTTGCATACCAAGTATATAAAGGAGGAAATGGAAAAACATTTAAGTCTATCCATCCACCAAATACGTGAGTACAAATATCTCATAATGAGAAGCACACAAATGCTATTCCTTTCAAAGAAAAGCTAGAGGAAGTAAATTCCAATCATTGGCTAAACAAAACAATTACACAAATTTGTTCTTACAGTCTATTGGAGAACAAACTTCTAGAATAGAAGAAAAAACATCCAATATGACTTATAATGCAATCAAAATAAAAATTGAAGCTTCAAGTTCAGGAACGAAAGAGGATTCAATTCCCTTTAAGCCTCAACCGTAATTAAAAAATTTCCGATTACAGGCTAAACCAGACAGTGAGTTTATGGAAGAACTCATGGTTAGGCTTAAAAATAAAAAATTTCAGAGGGAAAGAACAAAGAAACTATATCTACCCTTAAAGGAAATGATAAAAGTTTAAATTTAGAAGAAAATTCTAATGAAGTCAATAGATTGACATTTAGAAAAAATATCTCTCTAATATAACCATTCTATCCGGAACCTACTCCGATAGATATGCAAATTGAGGAAAAAATTGAATTAGCTCAATTTGATTGAAAATCTTTAGTAGAGTGGAATATTGACGGACTATCAAAATATAGCATTAATACATTCCTGAAATATATGCTCAGTTTACTAAAGCAGCACAAGCTAATGACAATAATCAAAGGCAAATTGCTGAAGCCATTATAGCTGGATTTAACGGCCAACTATCCGGATGGTGGGATTTTAATATGTCTGAAATTGCAAAAAATCAAATTTACAATGCAATCTCCACAGATCCGAATACGAGTGAAACCCATGAAAATATTGTAAATACTTCAATATATACAATAGCTTCATATTTCATTGGAAAGAATGATTTACAAAGAGATAGATCTCAAGAGCAACTGTTGAATCTAAAATGCCCAACCTTAGGCCACTTCATGTGGTATAAAGATGTATTCATTACAAGAGTCAAGCACAGACCTGACAGTCACATGGACTTTTGGAAAGAAAAATTCGTAGCTGAATTACCTGCTCTTTTTGCAGAAAGGCTAAAAATAAAGCTTAAAGCTAAATATTCAGGGATAATACCATATTCAAGTTTGACTTATGGAGATCTAGCTTCTGGAATAATATCAGAAGGAATAGAACTCTGTAATGATGTTAAACTAAAACAACAATTGAAATAGCAGAAGCTCCATCATAAAGAAACATTAGGAAACTTCTGTGACCAAATTGGTTATGCATCAATTAAATATCCCACAAGGGAGAAATTAAGAAAATTCTCTAAAAGAGAAAAACACTTCTTTAAGAAGAAAAGAAGAAAATAATTTTTTAAATAAGAGTCCAAAAGCCCTAACCCAGGGAAGAAATTCAACAAAAGGAAAAATCTTAAAAAGGATCCTATTTGTTGGAGATGTGGTAAAAAAGGTCACTATACAAATTAATGTCTAGTCAAGAAAAAGAT
Organism: Pinguicula primuliflora; assembly: GCA_025802335.1. NCBI lineage: Eukaryota > Viridiplantae > Streptophyta > Magnoliopsida > Lamiales > Lentibulariaceae > Pinguicula > Pinguicula primuliflora. Next base: position 3,384 of record JAOYMZ010039826.1, on the reverse strand, counting down.
ACAATCTCTTAACATAGACGAAGATCAAAAAAGATCTTTATGTCAGGCTCTATTAAATGTGATTGAATAATATTTTAAATAAAATTTTGAATATTCTTCTAATGAGGAAACACCAAGTTCACCTCAAAGCACGAGTGAAGATGGGTCTGAGCTATGCAATTGTGATGAAGGAGAATGCGAGGCATGCATTATCCAAAACCTTGGGCTAAGTGTAAACACATTAACCCAAGAAGAGAGCTTTATTCTGGATATTATTGATCTAATAGAAAATTCAGAAAAAAGAAGAAAAACTCTAGAAAGTTATTTGGTTGAAAAATTAAGAGAGCAACCTATAAAATGTTAAGGAAGTTGCCTAATCACACGGGATTTACCCAATCACATGATTTAGTCAATGGTTAGGTAGGATATGTATGTAAAGAATATATTGATAAATATGGTAGTAAACTCCATACCATATTGATATAACATTGTAATTGTAATTCATATCTCAAGTAATACAATCGATTCATTCAATCTTCAAGATCCTACCTCTCGTCTCTACAGATCTTCAACATTTCTTCAACCTCTCTTCTCATCTAAACTCTCAAGATCTTCAACATTCTTTCATGGTATCAGAGCAAATTTGCTCGCGCAATTGATCAAACTCTTCCCTGCAATCTCCATCTTTCAATCCTCATCTTCTAGTCTCCCAATTCATCACCTCTTATCCCCCTTCTTCTTATATTTCAAACTCGTTCATCACTACAAGAAAGCCACTGTGATTCGAATATCACAAACTAGAAAACATTGTGCTGCCAAACTCAACCCACTCATTCATTCTTCATTCATCCTTATCACTTCCTATGGCTTTTACTCCCTTAAACCTCCCTCAAGTGATAACTAATCCAGGAAGTGAATTTTGTGCGATCAGTTTTTGGGCCGGCTCCTCCTATTGATGGCCATTATCAAGGAAATAATTTGGGCCGGCAACAATTTAATTCCAGTTCGCTTAATGCAGGTGGACAGATTTTTCCCGATGGATAGCCATTTAATCCAAGCCCAGTTTGGCAGCAATTCAATCAAACGGGACAACAATAGGTTGGCGGTCCAGTTGGCCCAGATCTTGGCATCCGACAAAATCAATCCTCTTCAAGCAACATAAATTCGTATGCATGTCAGATTTGTGGGGGACGTAGTCATACTGCTCTGGATTGCTTCAGTCGTATGGATCATACCTTTCAGGGACGTCATCCACCTGTTGACCTCATGGCTATGGCTGCACAGTCTAATGCTACAATTCACAATGGATTGTGGTTTGCTGATTCGGGAGCGAATAATCATATCACTAATGATTTGGTCACTCTTTCTTTACAGGAACACTATTCAGGGGAGAACGAGGTTATCGTAGGTAATGGAAAATCTCTAAAAATCAAGCTTACTGGTTCACTACATTATTCAACTCCGTCCAGTTCCCTTACACTTTCCAAGGTTCTTTATTGCCCTCATGCTTTTGCTAAATTATTATCTGTTCATAATTTCTGCTGGGATAACGATTGTTTCTTTATCTTAACTAAATATGGTTATCTTGTGAAGGACAAGAAAATGGAGAGGTCGCACTTTAGGGGCCTAGTGTTATTGAACTCTATCCAGTGGACCTGTCGAAAACATCTTCTCCTCTCAATTGTGCACTGACGGGTATGGTTGGTGTGAAGGTGACCTTTAACAATTAGCATGAAAGATTAGGTCATACTGATGCTCCCATAGTTCGTCATTTAGTTTAAAATAATAATTTGCCTGTATTTGGATCTCGTTGCTAAGATTTTTGTGATGCATGTCCATTAGGAAAAAGTAAAAAACTGTCATTTTTCTCTTTTGCATGTTGCTCGTATTTTCCTTTAGAGTTAATTCATTCAGATGTATGGACTACTTCTATTCCGTCAATTACTGGTTTTCGTTATTATGTCATATATATTGAAGATTTTTCACGATTTTCATGGTTATATCCCCTAATTCGCAAATCTGATGTGTTTAAATGCTTTCTGAAATTTAAAGCACTTGTGAAAATCAATTCTCTTGCAAAATCAAACAATTTTAAAGTGATGGTGGCGGTGAATATGTGTTTTCTGCATTTAAAACGTTTTTAATTGAACATGACATAATGCATCGCATTTCCTGTCCACACACATCACAGCAGAATGGGGTGGCAGAGCATAAGTATCGCCACCTCGCAGACATGAGCCTGTCTGCTGGCTTGTGCTCACATACCCCGCACATATTGGCCTGATGTAATATTTACTGCTAACTACATTATTAATCACTTGCCTACACCACTCCTTGATTATGCAAGTCCCTTTTTTGTTACTCTACGAAACAACACCTTATTACTCTACATTTCGATTCTTTGGTTGTGCATGTTACCCTCTACTCCGTCCTTATAACACCACCAAATTTATGTATCGTAGTAAGAAGTGTGTGCTCTTAGGATATAGTACTCAATACAAAGTGTATAAATTCTTTGAACCTTTAACCAAACGAGTCTACATATCCCGTAATATCATTTTTGATGACAAGAGTTTTCCGGGAGTCACTGGCCTGGCTCATAGCACCACCTCGACAGGGGAGTCTTCCTCCGTATCGCTGCCCTCCTCAGGTATTCATATCTCACCTATCACTTCATCTATATCCGACTTACCTCTGTTTGCTCCTATTGTAGATTCCACACTATCAGGTGGTATGCCATCTGGCCTTGACCCACCTGCTATAGAGTCATCATTGCCAGCCAACGCATCGACACCGGTCAATGTCGTCTCAACTGGTGGTATGCCGTTAGGCCTTGACCCACCTGTTATTATGTCATCATTGACAAGTGGACCCGCGTCAGTGTCCACTTCAGCAGTACATCATGGCTCGTCAGTAGACGCGACCATCCTAGCTGAGCCCACTCCCACGAAAACAGGTGGTATATCTTCGGGCCTTGATCCAACTGCTCTCTCGGGGGTGGACCCATGTCTAGAATGTCCAGCCTGTACAGATGTGTCACGTGGAATGTCTGGTATAGGAGTCTCTTCCACCTGAAATACTATTCCTCATAATTCATTACGTCCTGTTACTTGTTCTCAGACTGGTTTGCTTAAGCCTAAGTCATTTTTTGATTTTCATATGTACTTTGCATCCAAGTATCCCATATGTGCTATAATCAGTGTGCAGATTCCTCGAGAACCGACTACTTACCTACAGGCCAGTATCTCCCCTGACTGGTGTGCTGCTATGAAAGAAGAGTATGATGCATTAATTGCTAACTCCACGTGGTCTCTTTGCCATCGACCAGCATCTCACAACATCATTCAGAATAAGTGGGTCTACAAGATCAAAACCAAGTCTGATGGCTCCATTGATCGCCACAAA